>JADRCH010000052.1:233075-531322 GCA_019843965.1 Rhynchomys soricoides
TTTCTTTCTTTCTTTCTTTCTTTCTTTCTTTCTTTCTTTCTTTCTTTCTTTCTTTCTTCCTGTCTTTCTTTCTTTCTTTCTTTCTTTGGTTTTTTGAGACAGGATTTCTCTGTGTAGCCCTGGCTGTCCTGGAACTCACTCTGTAGACCAGGCTGGCCTCGAACTCAGAAATCCCCCTGCCTCTGCCTGGGATTAAAGACGTGCGCCACCACAGGAATTTTAATCCAGTAAAGTAGCTGCTCTGGCAAAAGATCACATCTAAAGACCTTCAAGGCCTGTGTGATCTGGCTGGGATACAGACTCATCTTTAATACAAGGAGATAGAGGCAAGCAGATATCTCAGTTCAAGACCAACTGGTATAGAGAAAGTTTCAGGTAAAGAAGAGCTTAGGTCCAGGCAGTGTGGCACACACCTTTAATTCCAGCACTCAGAAGAGAAAGGCATGCAGAGATCTCTGAGTTCAGTCAGAGAAGTGCAGTGGAGTTGGTCTGTCAGTTGAGAGTCAGTGAGTTGAGACAGTGCAATGGGGTGGAATTCATGGCAATTCAGTTCATGGAGTTTAGAGGTAGTTTTTACAGGGACAGTTTGACAGAGACAGGTTTCAGAGAGAACAAGCAAGACACCGGTGAAGACAAAATGAGCCAAAGAATAAGAAGGAGCAAAAATATTAGAATAGATTGCCAGAGTTAGTTTGAGGCCAAGTAGAGCAATTCAGTGAGAAGTTGAGAGAAGCCAGATTGAATCAGTCAGCATGGAGAGGAATTTGTGTCAGAATGGCTAAGTTGAATCAGCCAGCCAGAATTCAGAACGAACTAGAAAGGGTGAACTTATTCATCAGTAAGCCTTTGAGATGACGGGTGAATCAGGTGAATAAATTACATTTATAAAACACCTTAAGCTTTTATTACACCATCAGCTTAAATAAAACATTATCTCACAGTGTTACTAAGTCTAAGTCAGAGAATCTATCTGACCAGCTTTGATTTGATATATAATATTATTTTAACTAAAAACAGTTAAAGAAGTTGAACATCTGAATGAAAAAATCCATATTTTATAATTCTAATGGCTAAATGGATAAAATATCAGAGGTATCCATGGGACAGATTACTACAATTATTTAACGTGATCATTTGTGTTTTTGATTGAGCCACTAAAAACCAGCCAGATGGTTTCTCAAACCCAATGCAGTCTTGTGAATTAATTCTTGCATAGTTTAGTTATTCATGTTCCATTTTGTGATCATAGATTTCCTCAAACTTGTCAGTGATTTTCAAAAACAATCTTTCAAGAATAGAAGATGAAGAAAATATAAAGATATTAGTCAGTAACAATCAGTCTGTCACCATGCTGAATAAACAGCCGCAAATGAAACTCCTGCTGACAGTGGACCAGAAATTAAAAGAAAACATACTGTTATTCACACAAGTCATATAATTACCAGGCTAAAAAATGAAGCAGGTGGTCGTTAGCTCTGAAGGATCCAAATAGCTGCATGATCAGTCAGTGATTAGCCAATCTTTTCCTAGGGATATTGTATAATCAGTTTCCAACTGGTAACCTCTATAATTTTATCTATATTTTATATATTGGTTTCAAATATTTCTTTTGCATCTATGTATGTATGTATGTATCTATCTATCTTGCAAAAATAGTGAGAAAATACAAATAGTGTAGCAAAATGATTATTTTCTGTGCCCCTCTAAGCTAGACTCTAGGGTTTAGGAAACTGATGAAGGGTACATGAGTGGACTGGTGTTCATGATTCCTAGTATGCTAGATGTTTGTCTTCATGGTTGTTATGCAATTTCAAGGTGTGGTAGGAGGTTCTTATGAAATTTCCAAACAGAGAACAGAATAGGTACTATGAACCTATGTATATAGATTACTGTTAGTTTTCCTCTTGAAGCTGTGAAGTGGTATTTACTCTCATGTGTACATAGTAATTTCAAATTTATTGGGTTCTCTTACAGTAAATTCATCTTCCCTATTACAAAAACCTGCTGGATTGTCTGTCATACGGTGATTTCTGTCTGTTTCTGTCTTTCTTCCTCCTCTTTTCTTCTTCCCTCTCTCCCTCTCACTCTGTCTTTATTTCTATCTCTCTCATCTTTCTGTAGCTAAGGCAATTAATTTTCTTCTTTCATCTTGCTAAATATTTGGATTGAAGGTATCAGGCACCATATTTGATCTGGGTGTTCATCTTTGTGTCAGAGGTGTGTTCATTTTCTTAACAGTTGAACAGTGAAAGAGAACATTTCCTTTCCTCTCTCTGTGACTATATCTAACTGGTCACCAAATTAGGACATTATTATCAGTTTTCCAGTTCACCCAGTATATAAGTTTCATCTTTTCCCCTTTTCCTGTGCAAAAGTTTTTTTCATTTTAGTGAAGTCCTTATGGTGTATTTTTGCTTTTATGGTATCTATTTTTGGCAGAAAATAAATAAGTCATTATCCAAACAACCATCATCTGAAGCTTTTCTGCTACAATATTCATAAGCAGATGCGGTTTCATTCTCTAAAGTTTTATTTCCAGTCCATTTTGAATTGATTTTCTTCTGTTGATTTTGTGAATGGTATTAAATAAGGGTCCAGTTCCTTTGTTGTTGTTGTCATTGTTTTTGTTTTGGTATGTTAATATAATTTCATCAGTCAGTTTTGAAAACAACATCTTTTTTCCTCATGGAAATAAATTGATGATGCATGTATGGGCTCCTTTCTAAGCTCATTATATATCCCACTGACTGGCACATGTATCTGTTTTCATTCAAGTCTCTTGTTATGACTGATTTAATTTAATATCAAGTACCATGATGTCCTGATTTTCTTAGCTTAAAATATATCTTGTCACTAACCATCAGTGAATGTAATACAAAACCACAGTGAACTATGACCTCACATCTGTTATTATTGAAAGATTAAAATCAACAATGTAGAGAGATAAGTAAACCCTGTATGATGTAAGTATGAATATAAATTTGTACAGTATTACAGAGATAGTATGTTGGTGCCTTCATAAACTAAAGTTAGTAATATATTATTTAGCAATTTTACTTCTGGAGATATGTACACACATACATGCACACACATGCATACACAAGCACACATGCACATGTACACACAAAGTAATTGAAAGTAGCATCTTAGGATTTGAAATTCCTACTCATTGCAACATTGTCCACATCAGTTAAGATAAACAGTCAACATAAATGCACATTAATGTGTGTATTATTTTTTAAAAACACAGAATACACACAATGAGATACTTTTATCCTGGCGAATGAAGTATGTTTGCTATTTTAGAAAACTATAGAATATTGTACCAGGCTAAATAAGGAAGTCACGGGAAGACAAATGACATACGATCTCTCCCGTATGTGTGTAAGTCAAACTTGTAGAAGTTAAGAATGGAATATTTGTCACTGGAGGTGAGAAGAGGTTGGTAAACAGAAATTTGTTAGTAAAAGACTAAAATGTTTCAATTAGATAGAAAATATGTTTTTATGATCAC
This sequence comes from Rhynchomys soricoides, assembly GCA_019843965.1. NCBI lineage: Eukaryota > Metazoa > Chordata > Mammalia > Rodentia > Muridae > Rhynchomys > Rhynchomys soricoides. The sequence goes on from JADRCH010000052.1 coordinate 236,590, forward strand.
AGCCAGTGACTATAGTTAGTATTATATTATACTTTTCAAATTTGCTAAAATTCCAAAAGAGGCAAGTATATAAAAGTAGTGAAGTAGATATAATATGTTAATCAGCTCAACTTAATCATTCCTTAAATATACATATGTCAAATACCAAAATACCCATTGTTTTAGTTATGGTCTTATTGCTGTGAAGAGATACTATGGCCATGGCAGCTCTTATAAAAGAAAACAATTAATTGGGGATGGTTTACTGTTTCTGAGGTTTAGTCTATTATTGTCATGGTGAGAAACATGGCAGTATGTAGGAAGACATGGTGCTGGAGAAGGAGCTGAGGGTTCTATATCTCGATTTGCAAGCAGCAGAAGGAGGAGACTGTTTTCTGCAGGAGGGGACTATCTTGCACACTGGGCAGAGTCTGAGCATAGGAGACTTCAAAGACCACCTACACAGTGACACACTTCTTCCAACAATGCTACCCTTCCTCATTGTCTCACTTCCATGGTCAAGCATTCAAACACATGAATCCTTGCAGGGTAAACCTATTCAATCCACCACAAAGATTAGCTAAGGGTAACCACAAATCCTTTGTAGTGCACAGTAGAAGATAGAGTATTGTTTTGCCTTCCATAGCACTGATTGAACTTTGATTTCAAAGTGATGGGAATGTGTGGATTTGAGTCTTAATTTCTTGATTTCTTGAGTGTATCAAAACAATCTCTACCAGGTCTGTGTCATAGGGCTTTTGTGAGGATCAGTACAGCAACACATGAGTGGTCTTTGTGATGTCTGTTTTAAAAAATAAACAGTTTTATGCCTTCTTACTTTTATGTCACATGATGCCTTTAACCTCACATATAAACCCATAAATAGCATGAATAATATAATGAAACTTATTGAAGACAATAATAGTTGCAAATAATGTAATAGTGCCACTCCCTATGGGCCAAGCATTCACACATGAGTCTATGGGATGATACCTATTCAAATTACCACATTCCACTCCCTGGCCCCCATGGCTTATAGTCATAACATAATGCAAAATGCATGTAGTTCAACTTCAAAAGTCTCCATAGTCTATAGCAGTCTCAACCCTGTTTAAAAGTCCAAAGTCTCTTCTAAGACTCATGGGAATCTCTTAACTGTAATCCCCTATAAAGTCAAAATAAAGAAGCAGATTCTATGCTTCCAGTATATTATGGCACAGGATATACATTACAAAACATAGGGAAGGTAATATAGTGAGGAATACTGGGACAAAGTAAGACAGAAAACCAGCGTCAAACACCAAACTCTGTAATCTACATATCTCTTCTCAAAATGCTCTTCAGATCTCCAGCTCATTTCAGCTGTGTTGACTATAACATACTTCCTTCTCTTGGGCTAGTCCCATTCCTTGTTAGAAACTTTCCTCAGCAGGTATTCCACTGCTTTGGCATCTCTAACATCTTGGGTTCTCCAAGGCAATCCAGGCTTCACCTTCACAGCTTCCTGCAATGGCCTTTCTAGTCCTGCATGTAGATACACTCTAGCCTCACACCTAGCCTCTGCAACTTTCCTAGTTGGTGAGAGACATTCCATCCTTAAATTTGAAGCCAGTATTACATGGCTGAAACCAAGTTCTGCTGATTGCTGGGGCTGGAACATGGCCTCTTCACTCAATTACATATTTGTCAGCTTTTTGTTTCCCTCACTGATTAAGCTTGGCTTTCCTGGAACTTGTTCTGTAGATCAGGCTGACCTTGAACTCAGAGGTATGCATGCTTCTGTCTCCTGAATGCTGGGATTAAAGGCATGTACCACTAAAGACTGGACCTAAGCTTTTCTTCAGTTTCTTATCACAAGAAATTTATAAGCATGGCCACTATATCTCAAGGTTTGGATTAAAGGCATGTGTCAATATAGATCAAAAGTGTCATCTCAACTTAAGATTCCATTCAAAACCCTAGCTTCAAGATCCAGTTCAAAGGCATATAATACTGTCCTTCTGCCTGAAGATTTAGAACACAGGTGGGGCCTCCATTTCTGGATTGTAGTTCATTCTGGAATTAGTCAAGTTGACAACTAAGAATAGGCATCACGACCTACCCCTTGTCACCTTGACACCAATCATATCTCCTTATGTCTAAAGAAAACAATAACCAGGTCAAAATAATGCCTAATGTGATATACCTATCTCTCATACAACTGCAAATGTATAAAATATAACAAGGTTAAAATAATGCCTATCATGATATGAGTATTCCTTTTACAAGCACAAACACATAGGAGGCAACATTCCTTGGGGAACACCCTTTTCACAAAATGGAAGCTTATCTAGGTGGGATCTTGCCCTGATTACATTTTGATTACCTTAATTACATTTAATATCTTTTATCTGTTTACCTCTTTGAACAGAGGATTTCCCCCTATTCTACATCCTGGGGTCCTTTTGACTGCTGAACCATATATTTTTAAATTTTTCTTTCTAAGTTTGTTACATTTGATCAAAACACTCTTCATAAGAGTGAATCACAGGAGAGTCTAGTAAGACTCATTAAGCAATGCTTAGAGCATTCAACTGCTTTTCTAATCCAAAGTCCCCAAATCCACATTCCTTTAAACAAAAACATGGTTAGGCCTATCATAGCAATACTCCTGTCCCTGGTACCAACTTCTGTCTTAGTTGTGGTTTTACTGTTATGAAGAGACACAATGACTATGGCAAATCTTATAAAAGAAAATACTTAGTATGGGATAGTTTGCAACTTAAGAGGTTTAGTTCATTATCATCATGTCAGGGAGCATGGCAGCATGCAGGCAGACACAGAGCTGGAAGAGTTAAGAGTTCTACATTCTGATCCATGGGCAGCAGAAGGGGACTGAGTTCTACACTGGGAAGAGTTTGAACATATGTGTGAAACCTAAAAGTCCACCTCCACAGTAATATACTTTCTGCAACAAGGCCATACCTTCTAACAGTGCCACTGTCTATGGGCTAAACCATCACATACATGAGTCTATGGGGGGCATATGTGTTCAAACCACCACACTAGCTTTGATAGTGCTAGAACTTGCTCTGTATCTTATTGGAGGAGTAAAACAAAAACCAACATTACCTATCTATGAACCCTGTAAGCTACAGCGATGACAGACATGTAAAGGCATGCCTACTGGTACAATAGTGGCACAACAATCATGGGAATAGCCAACCATATTCTGATTAGATTTAAGGCCTGCTCTAGTCCTGGCAATATCATCAGTCCAAGAACTTGTGGCTACTACAAGAACAGGTCCTAGAGGAAAGCTCATATTATTTAGCTAAATGGACTTAGCATTAAACTAAGTCCTAGTGACTTATCATTATACCCACAGACTAACATATTTCCCAACCTTCATTAGAGAAACTTCTGCATTCAGTTCAATTAATACAGAGACTCTAACTGGTGTAAGTACAGAGAATAAGAAAGTTATGTTCAGTTATGGGCATCTATATAAAAGTCCTCCTTTCCATAGCTCAGGGATTACTGGGGAAGATAGGAGAGAAGATTGTAAAAGCCAGAGTTGGTAAGTGCCTACAAGGAAACTGTTTTCTGGACACAGTAGGGAATAGATGAAAAGACAGTAGTTTCGAGAGCATACAGAAGGTCAGTACAAACTCATGCCAGACAATGATCCCAGCATGGATGGACTGTTCTCCAGGGAAGACTGCACATACAAGAATGAGTTTACAGAACAAATTGGGCTTGGTTTTACAAACAAAATATAGGACATAAAGATGTTGGGAAGGGGCCCACATCTGGGAAGAGTTGAGAAAAGGAGGTGAATCTAATTAAACATTTTTTGATATTTTCAAAGAAATAATAAAAATGAGGAAAAAATAGGCAGGAATTTGTGGATAAAATGTGTTGATCAAGTTTGAGAAAGAAACTGAGACAAAAGAATAAGTTAGAAAAGTAACAATAAGAAATAAGTGAACTTCAACCAGGTAAAACTACTCATGCTGTACATAAAAACAACAAAGTCTGAGAACTTTCATTCCATTCAAGTTTTAAATTTTACAGACACATATTCATAGCAATAAGACCTGTAAATTTCTGAGTATTTAAGCAATTAACTGAAAGTTTTGAAAATTCTACATGTCACTGACTTTGAGCATCATGAGTAAATATAAAACTCATCTATATTTTTAAAAAGTTCATTAGAAAATAGTCTAAATTATCCAATACCAAATGGTCTTCCCTGAAAACTCACATACAAGTAACACTGTATAGAATGAGCATGAATATATTGTTTTTACATCTGTAAAAACAATTAATGAAAGCAGCAGTTATGATTTGAAACAGAGCAAAGAGGGGTATAAGAGAGGGTTTGAAGGGAGGAAAGGGAAGGGAGAAATGATGTAACTGTTATAATTTCAAACAATAGAAGAAGTAATAAAGAAAGAAAAAATTGGATAAACATAAAAGTACTTTTATAAGTCTGATTGAAAACAAATTATGTCAGAGGTGTCTACCTATAACTCTCCAGAGCGGTTACTGAATCTTCGTTGATCATTTTACAAAATATATTTCTGTTTCTAAAGACATCTACTCCTTTCTTCTGATTTCTTTTAAAAATTAAAATACAAGATATGTAGTTCACACATCAGTATCTTTTGATACTTTTTTCTACTATGCCTTAAATCATGTTTATCTTTAGAGCTACATAAATGATATCAATTTTCTTCCTGGTTTCAGTTGATTATTCAACTTGAAAAGAATAGATTTGAGATTAGAGCTATGGATACAAAAGAATACATTAGAGTTACTGAGAAGATTAAATTAACAGCCTAAAAGCATACAAATGATAAATCTAACAAAATTATGAAATATTTGTGTTTCTTAAAATGTATTTTTAATTTTTAATTTGGGTAGGCATACTTTGTCTTATCTCTACATAAGCTTACGTTCATCTAATGTTTGCATCGTACCAAGTTTGCTTATAGGTAAGTGATCACACACATAAATTAAAACTGTTAAATTAGCCCAAACCCTTCCAATTTATATGACTTAAAATATTTGACAAAGAAGTAAACTCTGACTTGTTGGAAGAAGAAGGATTGTTAGGTACCATAGCCAACATCTTTAATTTCAACACTCAGGAAGCAGAAGTAGGCAAATCTTTGTGAGTTCAAGGTCAACCAGGGCTACATAGTGAGACCCTGTTTTGAAACAGACAGACAGACAGACAAATAGAACTAATATGTCTTCAGAATTGTTAACATTTGTTTACCTGTTCTGTTGGTTGGGATATATCCCTCTATTATGTTTAAGTTATTCTGTTCAATGTTTTCCATGTATCCAGACAGGAGATCATACCATTTGAGAGATAGAAAGGTCTCTTCACAGTAGTTAAAAGAATATCCATAAGTTTTATTGGGTAAGACCCATGTGTAGAGTTCATATGTAAATGGTTAGGCAGACATCTCATTATTTTATTGAGAAGTAAGTTTCACCCTGTGAGCTGTTTCCTTTTGATTATCTGTATAAGACCTCATGGGTCAGTAGAGGTCAGACTCCAGATGCTCTGGGCCTGCTCATTAAAGTGTGGAAATCTTTAGCAGAGCTAAGATGTCATAAGAGAGTCTGCAGCCACAGCTTGCAATAGTTAACTCTTTCTGAGTAGAAAGCAGTCCTTCTCAAAGGCAACAGTATCCCTGCTCTGAGATCACGGTACCTCAGCCCAGCCATTTTTCCCAAAATGGCATCTATAAGTAACCTTATCATCTTAAGTTTTAAAGAATAAACAACATACATTTAGTCCTCTTATAAATATGACATACGGTTGGCTTATATTGCTGACACATAGCTGATAATTGGAAATTGCCTCTCTCTTGGAATTTCACTGTAAATTATTGCTACTTACAACTTTAAATTCACATTGAGACATGTAATTCCATATACAAAAGCTATTAATATGGTAAAATATGTTCTGTTAATGTTTTTCCCTTGGGGAAATTATTATGTCTAAGTTGGAAATTTCTTAAAATGTTGCTTCAAGATAGACATTTTAAAATTAATCAAAATAAGGCTTAAAGGACAAGTAAATAGAAAAATATAAAAAAGATTCAAAGACCTGTATGTGTAGTAAAGCAATCATCATAATTTTTTATAAAATTTTTGTCATAAAGTAATATTTTTCTTAAATAAAATGAGAAACAAGGCTTAATTCTGTAAAATTTGATTATAAAAGATGGTAATTATACAATCTTGGAGACTACAGTCATACTTCAGATCTTTAAGCACTTCCAGCTTTAACAAGAAAGAAAAGAAACAAAGAACAAAAGAGAATTCCTTCTAGAGTTGTAGAGTCAGAAACCAGTCTTCTCATCTGGAAGAGAGTCTTCTCATCTGGAAGAGACTTGCCTGGTAACTCCAAAGGAAAGAAGAAATTATCTTGGGTTAGCACCTTCAGCTCCCAGAGAATGACCCATTCACTACCAGGAAGGCTGTGTCCACATCAGTGTGTACCCATAAGCTGGATGGACACTAGAACAACGGAAGGGAGCCAATTTAATTCCTACCTTCTCCTTAAACAAACACAATGGGTGTGGACACAGGGCTCCCCATTTTGTTGCTTTAGCACAATATGGATTTTCTGTGAAGAGCCATGGCTTACCACAATGCCATAATACTTGTATAAGTAATGCCAAACTACTCAATTTTAGAAACACATATTCTATGACTACCAACAAGGTAGTTATACATTGACTACCAACAAAGACACACAACAGAGAGGGAACATAGTGTTGAGGGAAGTCAAATGGTTTGTTGAGCCTCTGACTTGTAAAATTGGCTCAGAAGTCTTATAGCTAATTTTCATGTTACTGAGTGCCCCACTTCTTAAGTGCCCCCTTACCTTACATGGCAGTTACAACATTACACCCAGTCACTAATGTTCTCAAGCATCTAAAGGTAGCAGTATCTGATACCGAGATCTGCTTCAGTCCTCCCCAGACAGTAAAACCTTGCTTGACAATTAATGAGATTTTCCAATTGCCTGTGTCATCAGAGCTTTTAATACATCATTTCCAAGAACTCATAAATTAGGTAAATTCAAACAAAATGGATATTGAGAATAAGCCGGTGATAGATGCTAAAATGTATGATTTTCAGCTAGAATAATTTTATAGTTAATAGCCTACATTTGGTTGATCATGCAGTGGCTTCTTCACACTGATGCAAAAGCTTCCCATCTTCCAGCATTTCAGTAAAAAAGCTGAAAAACTCTCAGATTTAAAAACACTCAGATCAAGATAAAAGAAGGCATTAACTTTCTGTACTGATTCCAGATATGCTTTCCTAGTAATTTATGCTCCTGGTCCAACCCAGGGAGAGACAGAGATTATTTCTCAAAACTGACCCCAAAGCTGTGAAGCAGCTAGCTGGCTCTTTCTGGTGGGAGAAAGGACCCAGGTAGACACTATTACATCTGTTTTCCTTTTTCTCAATTATATAGGGTGAGCCTTTTGTGTTTTTTCTTTAAGGTCAACTACTAGCTCTGACTTCTATATGGCTGCTAAATATACTTTTTTTTTTTTCTTCATTTAAGAAAGAAAACAGAGACCAAGTCCCTGGAAGGTATAGAAGCTCCACGAGAAGACCAACAGAGTCAACTAACCTGGACTCTTAGAGGCTCTCAGAGACTGAACCACCAACCAAAGATCATACATGGGCTGGACCTAGCTCCCACCCCACCGTGCCTATGTAGCTGATGTGCAGCTTGGTCTTCATGTGGGTCCATCAACAAATGGAGCAGAGGCTGTTTCTAAAGTTGTTGGATGTCTATGGATCCAATTCCCCTAACTGATCTGCCTTATCTGGCCTCAGTGGAAGAACATGTGAACAGTCCTGCAGACTTCAAGTGCCAGGGTTGGGGGATACTGGGGAGGGGCTCCACCTGCTCAGAGGAAGATAGGAGGGGAGAGGGAAAGAGTAGAAGGGACTGTGTGAGGTGGGTACCGAGAAGGGGACAGCAATTGGGATATAAAGTGAATAAATAAATTAATTAATGAAGAAAAATAAAAAAATAACAAAGGTAGAAATTTGGAAGTAGAAAGAAATGTCCCTCTTTTGAATTTAAAATATGTCCTCTGTCCTGCCAGGGCTCCAGCCAATTCCTTTGGGCAGGAGACTCCTGTTTACAGTGTGCCTCTTATCTCTGAGGAATTAAATGGCATGTAAAGATAAGATTTGGTAGTGAAAAAATGGGTCTGGACAATTGTTAAATTTTCACACAGTTCATTTAACTTATTATAAAAAAGTAACTCTCCACATTCAGATTTTATCTATCTATTCAAAATGACAATGGGTTTGCTTTTATTTTATAGGCAGTAGGTATAGTTTCCTAGATGTTAGGAATAAAATGAGCATTACATTTAACATGAAGACATCACTCACACATATCAGTACCTTGGCTAAGCTGTATCAAAAGATAGCATAACCTAGTTAAAACTTTATTGCTGTGAACTGTGTAGACACTGCACCAAAGAGAACTGAATCTTAGACCCTTCAAAATGCTGTATAACAGGCCCCACCTAATAAACAAACAAACAAACAAACAAGAAAACAAACAAGAAGACAGATATAATGTACACTCTGATGTAAAAATTAAGTTGACAATAAAACTTAATCAGTTAGGTATTAGGATGTTGATTCTACACATACATGGAAACCTAAAACTTTCTTCTACAGAGGTAACTTTCTTCCTCATTCCTACAAATCAGGAGATTAAGAATATTAAAAACTGAGAAGACAGGGTCCTGCCAGAATTCATTGTTCCTATCTGGACAGCATTTATTTAATTTATTAACTACAAACTCTTCTATGAATGTACAAAATGTGACTCCTTGAATTCATCACACCAGGGTAAAGGGATAGCAATAAATGGCAAGATGCAAGTGAGTCTCAAAGCGCTCACTCTTGTGTATCAGAACCTAGGCTTACTCTAAAATAAGAAAGTAATAAGAAAATTGAAGCAATGATGATTCTCTCTGCCCTACTATTCTAATTCACCTTTTGGTTTATACAACTTTAATCTTCTAAATATGTAGAATCTTTTATGTTTTAATCAATGCTTAAAATGACATATAACACATTTATAGTATAAGAGACAGCAATATCTTCTTTATCTTATTCTTTGAGTTGACCTATCCACTTCATTGAGATTTGGACAGTATTCTCTGGCATATTTAGTCTGATTTTGTCTACATATGTCATAAAAGTCAATTTACTTATAATTCATGATTTATCTAATATTTTAAATGTGCCTTAAATATTTTGCTATATATAATATATATAAAACAGACAGATACACACAAACATGACTTTCTCCCTCTGTGATAGTAAGCTGACCTGGCTGATTCTGACACCTATCTTGCTTTAGCATCAGGAGATAGTTCCCTGACTAGAAAGACATGGCATCCCTGCTATCAAGAGGTGTATCCCTAGCACACAGCCTTGCCATTATCCAGAAGAAGGGTATTCCTATCATACAGTATCTTTGTCATCCAGAGGCAGTGTGTCTCTATCATATACTGTTCTCATCACTGAGAAGTAGGATATCCCTATCATATGGCATCCCTTCCATTCAGAAGTAGGGAATCCCTATCATCCATAAGAATGATAATTATCCATGACCTATTCAAAGATGAGGAATAAAATGACTCAGGGCCAATTGTTAGCCACTGCATGAGGCAGGCACTTTCTTTTTCTTTCTTTTTTAACATTGGTAAAAGAGGCAATTTATTAGCAAGATGGTGAGCACGTATGTACTTAACAACAGAATCATTCAAAATGGGAAAAAGCTTAAGAGGAATTATCCTCGTTTCACATTTGTTGCTAGGATAAATGATCCTAACAGTAGCAATTTCAGGGGAGAAAAGTTTTATTCGGTTTACAATCCAGGTTACAATCCATCATTGTGAGGAGGTCAAGGTAGGGACTTGAAGCAGCTAGTCATATCCACAGCCAAGAGCAAGGAGAGAATAAACGCCAGCATGTTTATTCATGCTCAGTCCTCTCTCTATACTTATATAGCCTGAGATCCCCTGCCTAGGGAATGCTACCACCCAAGGTGATCTGGGTCTTTCCACATCAATTAACATGAGTAATAAGAAAATCCCCATCGACATACTCATGGACCATTCTACTCTATATAAGTCCTTATTAAGATTTCCTTGCCAAGGGACTTTAGTTTATATCAAATGATAATTAAAACTAACCATCAAAGTAATAAGAGAAGTGTATAGTTCTAGTATGATGAGGAAAATGTCAATCTCAGACCTTTGGGGATGAGTAGAACCTCACACAGATCATTAAGGAAAGTAAGTAATAATAATTTTACTAACACGTGTGTGTGCAATCCCATAAGTAAACATCAGCATATATATTTTCTCAAGTACACATGCTATTGGATGGTATATAGCATATTTCAGCCACAAAACAATTACAGTAAACTTTAAAGGTAGAAATAACACAATGTTGCTTCAACAGCAAAGGAATGAAACTAGATGTCAATAACCAAAGAAAATATTCTGAAAATGAGAGAATGTCTTAAGATAAATAAAGGAGAAATGAAGATATAGAATATTCTAATAGCTTCCAGCTATAAATGCCTGTACTTAAAAATTATATACATTTCTCTGCTCAATAACTTAACTTTGTACCTTAAGACAGTGGGAAAAAGGGAAATTACAAGTTAATCAAAAAGCAACTAGAAAAAGGAAATAATAGGAATTAGAAGAGAAATTGATGTAGTCTTATAGAAAAACTGGGAGAAATTATCCAAAAATGATACAAATGTTTGAAACTAAAGATAAAGAAGTGTGGACAACCTTACAACAAGCGAAGTGGTAATTAGCCATCAAAAAGCTATCTACACCAAAACATCTTCATGGGTTCATTTTCTAAGTGCTCAAATAAGAGTCCACATCAATGCATTACAGATAATTCCCCAAACTAAGAAGACAAGCAACACTCCCCAACTACCTATGAGACAAAATTGCCAATGCCAAACAATGACAGCACAAGAAAAAGCACAATATGTCTGTGACTCTGGACTCAACATTCCTCACCCAAATTCTAGCAAACCTAATCCAACAGGATATAAAGACAGATAGACACTAAGACCCAGCAGGATTTATGACAAAAACACAGGATGAGTTATGTGGTGGTTTGAATGAGAATGGCCCCTATTAGGCATGCACATTTGAATGTCTGGTTTCTGATTGTCAAACTGTTTGGGAAGTGTTGGGAGTTGTGGCCTTGGTGGATGAGGTGTGTCACTCGGGGTGGGTTTTTGAGGTTTCAACCAAGTCTAGCTCTCTTTCTGCCTCCTGCCTACATATCTACAAGGTAAATCTCTCAGCTGCTGCTCTAGCACCATGCCTGCCTGCTGCTTTGCTCGCCACCATGATGGTCACCAACTTATACTCTGAACCTGTAAGCAAGCCTCCAATGAAATGCTTTGTTTTATAAGTTGCTTTGGTCAAGATGTCTCTTCAAAATAATAGAACAGTAACTTCGACAGGTTATATTACCCAAAGCCAATGATGATAATGGACACCATTCAAGTAATAGAAAACTAAGAGCATGTGTATTTCAATAGAGACATCAAAAGCATTTGATAAAATGTAATATCTGTTCATAATGTATAAACAAATGCAGCATGATTTCTGACCCATTGCATAAGGAGCTTTGGCTCTTATCTCTTCTAAAGCAACTAAGATCTGAACAGGTTGACTAAGCTCCTGTTTATTGGACCTCCCAGTACATTCTCCTTAAGTCTAAAGCAAGTTTTATGCAAACAAAAGAGTGAAACCCAATGCTTTCCGAATAAGAACCACAATGAAGGACATTTAAAGATCGAGATGATTATGGACATGTTTGTAGATATTATCATGTAATTATGCTGCGATTACAAGCAAGTAGTAATTATTATTTTTTATTTTATTTTTACTTTTGGTTATTTACTTTATATACATTTCAAATGTTTTCCCCTTTGGAAACCCCCTACTCTGTTCCACCTCCCCCTCAAGAACACTTTCCTCCGTAGCACTTTAGTCTTCGTGATCTTAAACTGAGCATGCGAAGGGATAGGACAACCCCTATGTAAATATATATAATCTCCGTGAATAAGTCTCCAGCCTTTGTTTGTCCAAAGAGAGTATTGTCTTGGAAATAACTTTTGCCTTTCTTTTGGTTGCAGGTAATAAACAAACAAACAAACAAATGAATAAATAATAAAAATTCCTCCCCCCCAATGTCATAGCTATGTCTAGTCTGAAGTTTCATTGACTTACATGAGAACACATTGTGTTCAGTTACAGTATATCCTGAAGTATTGAAAATTGTGGCAATTGTTATATATCTCACTTGTTAAGATTATTTTTTTTCCCAGAAATTCATGATGCCCAGACCTGAACCTGTAATCACCAAATGGAAAATGCTGAGAACTCTCTTAAAAATCTTTTCAAGTCATTGTTACACAGTCAAGACATATACATATCTTATCTTCATAGTGTAACATTAAAAAATTTTAATAAAGAAATACACCCTTTTACTTCTCAAGCATTATTGGAAAGCCTGAAAGAAACATAGAGACGTTTCTTGGCTTTCCAAAATGAATCTTTTCCACTGCCATCCATGGAGGGCAAGAAGACTAGCCAATCAAAGGCTTTAGACATGTGGCGCTGGCTGTCACTGCATAGCCAGCTGCAAAGGGTTCTGTTGATCTCAGCATGTAGCACAAGGTACATCAGAGGAAGCCAGCCAGAGTGTACAGACAGTTATTTGTTCTGAAGCTGCATTGTCTCATTAGAAACACAGAGTGCTAATGGGATTCAGTCCTGTCAGAAACCTTACATGAGTATGGCTTGCTTTCTTGTTTCTTTTCCAGCGAGAGAGTGCAGTTTTAAAAGAACCAACTGCACATTTCATCTTCCTCTGCTGGATTAAATCATTTGTATAATTTCAAAAAGATATGAAGCAAATATATTCCAACAGTGTTCATTGATTCATCTGTCCAAACAGAAGCATTTTTCAAAATAGCTGGATGAAAATTATTTGTTAAAATCACTATCACTAATTTTTATTTTAAATTCTTATAATATTTATTTTTTTTATTGTTGTTGGAAAAATATATGGCAGAAACTTTAAAAGATAGAAAATTTACTCTTAGTTGGTATATGCCTATATGATTATATATATATAACACATATGATTATGTGTATTTAAAAGTAAAACACACAGGTATTTAACAGCAGATATATTATGATTAAAAATTATTGAGGATATTACTACAATTTTCAGAGTCCCATGGGCAACGACAAAGGAGAAAATCCATTCAGAAAACCATGTCTACTACAAAAAACAATAATAACTATAACCATACAGATATTTTAGCAAACTTTTGGGCAACAATGCATGGTAATGAGTAACGCTGTATGACGGCATACAAATGTGACACAGGTATCACAAGCCATCTCCCTTAAGAATTTATAGAAGTATCACTTCAGTTATTAAATTTAATATCACAGTAGTGTTCTGAATAGTACACATTCTTCAAAGAAGAACTTTGACAGAGTTATTGATCAATTACTACTGAGGTAAACACAGAATAAAAATGTAGCCAAGCATTAACAATTTTGGTAGATGTTTGATATTTATATTTTACATCTGGTTGAATATACTTTTACTTGAAGTGATGAGGTTCTCCACATATGTGTGTATACATATACACATACACAATATACATGTGTGTATATATGTATGTGTAATATATATTATACATACATGTATACACAGGTATGCAATGTACACAATTTTAAACCAGAATATTTACTGTTATTAGAGATATATTTAGTTATGTTATGAGATATATAAATTTCTTTGAAACTATAAAATGTACACAGGAAGGTTTATTAATGTGTAATGTTGCTCATATTTCTTTCATTAAAGTCCAGTTTTTCACAAGTAATTCAAATGTTGGAGCAACACTACTGACAGACTCTTAGTTCTCTTTTGTTTCTTTTTCTTCCTTCTTTTAGGTTTTGAGATTTTAATACAGTAACACGTTTCCCTTCTCCTTTTCCTCACTCCGATTTCCCATACACCTCTCCATGCTCTCTTTCAGATTCACGGCCTTTTCCCAAATGGTTGTTATTGTGTGTATGTATGTATTCATATAATATTACAGTACTGGCTGGTTTTGTGTCAACTTGACACAAGCTGGAGTTATCACAGAGAAATGAGCTTCAGGTGAGGAAATGCCTCTATGAGATCCAGCTGTAAGGCATTTTCTCAGTTAGTGATCAAGGGGGGAGGGCCCTTTGTGGGTGGTGCCATCCCTGGGCTGGTAGTCCTGGGTTCTATAAGAGAGCAAGCTGAGCAAGCCAGGGGAAGCAAGCCAGTAAGAAACATCCCTCCATGGTCTTTGCATCAGCTCCTGCTTCCTGACCTGCTTGAGTTCCAGTCCTGACTTCCTTTGATGATGAACAGCAGCATGGAAGTGTAAGCTCAATAAACCCTTTCCTCCACAACCTGCTTCTTAGTCATGATGTTTTGTGCAGGAATAGAAACCCTGACTAAGACAATTACTAAATGTATATATAATAATTCCTAAGTACATAAACATAACCTGTTCAGTCTGTATAATGTTACTTGTGTTCATGTTTTCAGGGCTAGCCATTTGGTGTGGGATAATGAATTGGTGTTCTCTTCCATGGGAAGACTATTTCTCTTTCAGAGTTTGAGGCCTCTGGGGCATTCTTCTCTCCACTGGGCATGTCTATTGCCACTGCCCTTGAAAAGCTCATGTTTATTAGACAGCCATGTTTGTGAGATTTTATGGATGTAGCTTTTGACATTACTATGCCCCTTAGTTCTTGTTAAATTCTATAGGCCCATAAAGTATAGACACAAATTTTCAGGTAGAACACTATAATGCTAATGATGTATTGCTTTGTATGAGGGGGTGTTAATTTCTTTCCGAAGGCTAATAATGTCTTTTACCCAGGGCTGGTTACAGCCAGTGCTATTACTCCCAAAGTTCATATACTTAGGTAATATACTTGTAAAAACTGAGAGGAGGTGGTTAATCCCAAGTTATCTAAAAGTTTCATATTATTTAAAGTATTGGACATATTTGGTCCCATAAATGTAATCATACAATGTATTAGCTATTCCTCGAAGGATTTAATATAGCATAACTCTGAAGATTATGGGAGGAAGAGATGGAAAGAATGGCTGAGTCTTTCTTTCGACTTCTTGCTGTCTTTCTACTCACTGTGGACCAGGCTGGCACTAACTTTGCTGTTTTCTGACGTTACTTTTCTGAGTTCTGCGATACAGGGTCCAACATGCCTGGCTAGATAATTTTACGTATATTTATTTGTGTAGCCCTGGCTGTCCTGGAACTTGCTCTGTAGACCTGGTTGGTCTTGAACTCACAGAGATCCACCTGCTTCTGTCTCCTGAGGGCTGAGGTTAAAGGAGTGCACCACCACTGCCCAGCTAATGTGTTTATTCTTATATCATGTTTTTAAAGATGTCAGTCAACCTCTGTCAATTGTTTATCTTTAAATGACTAGATCAAAGTTTTTTAAGTTGTTTTCCTGAATGGTCATGGCTAATTTGCACCACTATATCCAGTAGTTTGGTATTCTGTCTCAAGTCTAATTAGTATTATCAATGATGTATTTACTCTCTTAGAAATAGGCCATAACTAAAGAGAACATCAAGATGTACAGATGTGATGACATGAAAAATACGAGACTATCATGCTGAATAGAGATACTGTATGGTATTTCACACTATATCAGAATATTTTCATACACACACACACACACACACACACACACACGAGATGGATCTATCCATCTGCTACATGATATTTAAAAGCTAGAATATATTATTATTATTTTTATTATTATTATTATTATTATTATTATTATTATTATGTGTCAGATATAATAAAGTCAGTAGTCATTTCTTAAAACAAGAAGATTACTATTCTTTAAAACTAAGATAGACCGAGAGTTACTGTGCTGACCCTGTTTGTTAGAACTGTTGATAAATAGGAAATCCAAGGCCGAGGTAACTGGCTATGAGATGCCCATGGCCATCATAACATTTTAAATTTTCTGTCAGTACAAACTCTGAGAGAAAGAGAAATGCATCAGAACTTTTAAGTGTCCTCTTCTCTGAAATATTCTAGAAAAGTTATGTTCCTGTGTGGGTTGGTATTTCCACTCTGAAAGTGTAGACAATGAATCAAGGGCACACGTATGTCTTATTTTCACAAGTAATGGAAAAGGGTAAAAGAGACAAACTTCCTCTTGCTTTTGTTCTCAATAAGACTTTGTGTTAAAAAATAAAAGAGCAGACACAAAATTTTCATTTCTTCCCAAAGAAATATTGCATGTATATGAAAAAATAATTAAAACCTGGAACGATAGACTCAGATTTCTCAAAATGCTTTCTCTAACCTTCCATCTGTGACACATAGTGGTGTCCCCAATCATAATCCTAATAAACATAATCACAATCCTAAAAGGAAGACACTCGTAGGATGAGCATATTGTTGAAGCATATCCTATGTTAAGTTGTTTCCCATTATGTTTTAAAGGTTGTTTTTGCAGATCATTTTTAAGATGAACTTTTGAAAAACATTAAATGAAATTTATATATATATATCATATCTGTTTAAATCATATATATCCATATATATCATATCTGTATCTAGTCAGAAATAAATCATGCTTACTTTCTGTTTTTAAATATAATAAGTTGTGATGTATAATAACTAAAAATAAGTATTATTTGGTATTATTCATTATTATCAGGGAGAGGATGTGGTATCAAAACAGCAAAACATTTGCTATATGATATTTTAAAAATTGCTTTGATCGTTAATGACCTAGTAGTAGGTAAGATATTTTAAGATTATAACAAAATTTTAAAAGGATTCTCATGTAGTAAGTAGTCCAATAAATAAATTAAGCAGTCCTAAATGGAATAAGTAGCAATGCCTGGCATGTTCACGAAATGATGCGAAAGTCTGTTTCCTGGTAATTTTTAGGGATGTTAGTATTTAAAGTGAATTTTCAAATAATTTTTTCATTTTATTCAGTGAATTGTAGAATACTACTACTGACATTCTCAGCCCTTAAACATATGTATATGCTTGCTGATGAATGGAAGGAACACAAAAGAAAGGAGAGAAAGAGAAGATAAGGCAAAGGAAAATGGGGAGGGACAGAGGGGGAAGGAGAGAGAGAGGAGAGGGGGAGGGACAGATGGGGGAAGGAGAGAGAGAGGAGGGGGAGGTACAGATGGGGGAAGGAGAGAGAGAGGAGGGGGAGGGACAGATGGGGGAAAGAGAGAGAGAGGAGAGGGACAAAGTGGTGAAGGAGAGAGAGAGAGAAAGAGAGAGACAGAGACAGACAGAGAGAGACAGAGAGACAGAGGGGGGAAGAGAGAGAAGGGGGTAGAAGGAGAGGGAGAAGAGGAATGAGAGGGAGAGTAGATAAAGTGGATGAGAAAATTCCAGCATTCAAACTTCAGGGAGCCATGCCAATCACTCAGGACAAAAACAGCTTTGAGCAGATTTCAGAGTACAGCAGAGGTGCTCTGGTCAAGCACTGTAAATAGCAGCCACACATGCAGAAATAAAATCAGCTAGATTTCATTTAAGCAAAACTTTGAGAACTTCAGGTAAAGTAATTGAGGATGGACTATCACAAACCATCCTCATCCTTAAGGATGTAACTGTTCTGTTGCATTCAGACATTCACAAGCCTTCCCAGGGCTGAGGTTTGCCAGTGAGAACAAAGAGATTATGCAAAGCAAAAGTCCTATCAAACAAAGGAGGCATTTAGAATGTGAGGTATGAGAACATATTTCTAACATGAGTCCTTGGAAGTGGCCCAGTCTGCTCCAACTTCAGGTCAGTTATATGGGACAGTACCTTTCGTTTAGCCTTCAGTTGCTCATGATATTTGTCACAGGTGTCTCCTGGGATCTCTCCTCCCCAGAGAGTAATTCCAACGATGGTGTAGGTAACACCCATGATGAGTAACGGGAAACAGTACACCAGGATGATAACAATGATATGGTATCTGCAGGGAAATACACACACATGCTGAAGAATCTTTTTGAATGATATATGCAGGACTTTGAATTTGTTGAACAAATGCCAGCCCTTATTTTCACCTTATTTCTATGTCTTCATTTCACATACCTATCAAATATCTTATAAACATCGTAACCTAGAGTCATGCGTCCAATGTTTTAATTGCTCATTTCCAAACTGTATTTTATGAATAAAATTTTATAAATAAAGTCTTCTCTTAATTTATACAAGGTCCCTTCTGTAAGAATCAATGCTGAATATCCTTGCTACTTGGTTCTTTGTTTAGTAATTGTTGAACTAAACTATCGAACAGAATCCTGAAAGGTCAGGGTATGGGATAAAATAAGCTTGTCATGATGTGCATTTTATTCTACAACAGACTATTTTACTCATTCCTGTGACATCAAAAATTTGTAAAATATTTTTTTCTTCCATATGAGAAGAGGAATTAGGCACATATCTTTTGATTTTCAAAATAAAAATCAGCATGTATGTCTCTATGGTCATGGCATATTTTTTTGCCTTATTACTTGGTAGATTACATACAACCACACTGGCATCAGACATGGTAAACACACAGTTCGATAAATTGCCAAATTTGATTACCTCCTTTTCTGCCAAAAGGGTAAGCTTGCCATTAGGAAGAAATGGAAGTACAATGTAGAATATCCTGGCCCACATACAATTTTACACATTTTATGCGGTTTCTATTGACTTTTGAAGGCTTTAAATTAATAAATGAGTTTATACCCAGGTTTATCTTCTAAGATAAATCCTAAACCTCCCTACCTTGTTTCTGGTAGCTAAGTACTGATTTAAAATCAATGATGAAGTGACTCAGAATGGTACCATAGCACAGCTAAGATTATTCATAATAACAGGTATGCAAAGCACAATTCAATAACCCTGCCTGCCTTCCCTTTAGAAAGAGATTCCTGTTTGGGTGAGAGAACCCAGAAGGAAAACTCCTTAAAAGAAGGCCTGTCTAAATGAATGACCAACTAGAAATCTGTGGAGAGACAGGGATGTTGTAGCCCCAGAGGTTACTTACCTTGAGTTCTAGCCTTTTGGAACATCTATTCCTGGCCCACCTCTGTGTCTGAACTAACATTTTTTCACTGATAGGGAAACATGAGTTGGAATCTTTTAACTTAGCTTCCACTAGCCTAAAAGCTAAGAATGTCATCAGATGACATCTTGGGCCTATAAAAGTAACTGTTCTTCACCTAATGTAATTTGTTGTCTCCAAGGCTTATTGCCACTATCTGCTAACCTAGGCTTAGTCCTGGAAGCTTCTGACCCCCATACAATCTAATCTAGGCTTAGAATGTTTTCAGACTTTGAGACTTATTTCTGAATAAGCTCACCCTTTCTAGTTCTTTCCGATCTCTAGTTGGCTGGTTCAACTCAGCTGTTCTGGCTCAAACTCATCTTTAAGCTGACTGATTCAAACTGACTTTTCTCTCAGCCTCTGACTGAATTGCTCTGTTGCCTCATACTAACTTTGGTGATCTGTTCTAATCTTCTGGCTCCTTCTCATTCTCTGGTTTGCTTTGTTCTCACCTGTGTCTAGATTACTCTCGATCTGCAATCTGTCTCTCTAGAACTGTTCCAGTAAAACTGCTTCCTCTCTCTATTCTCTCTTGCTTAGTAGCCTCTCTTTTTCTTTCTGTTCTCATGAGAGTTGGGCATATCCCATTTAGTCAATCAGACATCACTTTCTTTCTTTCTTCTTCTTTTTTTTTATTTCGAGTCATGGTTTCTCTGTATAGCCCTGGCTGTCCTGGAACTCACTCTGTAGACCAGGCTGGCCTCGAACTCAGAAATGTGCCTGCCTCTGCCTCTGCCTCCCAAGTGCTGGGATTAAAGGCGTGCACTGGCTCAGACATCACTTTCAAACATGGCTGGTTCCTTCTACAAATAAACCTTACCTTCATTGTTTGGGATTAAAGGTGTGCTCTAAGGATATGTCTGTATTTCAGCCAGACAGATTAAAGTTGTGTGTTAAGGCTGAGCCACACCACATCTAGAAACAGGCCTTTCCAGCAAACAGCACAATCTCAGGGTTCACAGTGTGATCAAATACTCTGAAACATGAGCCTATAAAAAAGTTACCCCTGTACCTGCCTTTCTAGTATATTCACAAATGTAGTTTAATTTTGCCTTTATTTATGACTTTTTTTGTTCTGCAAGGCTATAAAACTTCATGAAACTGTTTTCACATTGGAACATGGAATTCAGACTAGCCTAAATCTGTGTTCATGGGTCATAGTCATTCAAAAATGGCTCCAGAATAAACTATCTCTCATTCCCTTAAAAACTTTTGGGTGAGCAGAGTTAAATAAAATAACTGCTTAAAACGTGATTGCAGGCCAGGCATGGTTGCACAAAATTTTGACCCCAGCCTTTGGGAGGCAAGGCATGAATATCTTTTAAAGTTCAAGGTCAGCCAGGGCTACATAAAGAGATCCTGTACTAAAATATTGGTTGTTATTTGCAACATTTGCTATTTTTAAATGTCATTAAAAATCGGAAAAGAAACAATTTTATTGAAATGTACAGGAACAGAAAAAAGTCAATTACACAATTATGTTGGTTTTCTCTTTTACTTTTCTTAGGTCTAAAATACAAAATTTCACTTCCATCAAATGGCATACCTAGTTCCATTTTAATTTACTGTCCAGGTTTCTTCATGCTGAAATGAACAAATACATACAAATGAAAGCAAAACAAAATTAAAACACCTGCCAGGACCTCCTTCCACTCCTGCCAGGCTTCCTAAAAGAGCAATCAACACATTGGGCTTCAGTTCCCACTTTCTGGCTCCCCCATCAATAGCACCCTGCTGTCCCTGGCACAGCTCTTCCAGCTTTTATCACTCCTGTTAGGAAATGCAGGTTTTTCTCCAACAGAAGTCATCACATCTCCAATTAAAAAACGTTGTAGCTTTACAAACCAACACATCATATCAAAATGTATTTTACATTTCTTTTCCCAAGTAATATATGACCATGTCCTCAACCACGGGGAATGACCTTGTCTTACATGCATACTTTTTCTCCCAAACCTCATTTTCATAAGAGTTTTATAGATCAAGCTAAAAATTGTCAAAGAGAATTTACTTACGTGAAATGCTGCTTGGGACCTTCTGGCCACTGCACATAGCAAAGAGTACGGCCCGGCATGACTTTTATTTTGGAATAAAGACATTGAGGGAAGGCAAGTAGAAATGCCAAAATCCAAATACTTCCAATGATAATCTTAGTGGCTGTGGCAGATAGTCTGGGTTTCAAAGGATCGATAATGGCCATATACCTATGTGAAATAAATGAGGGCATTTTGTCATTTCCTTCATTATTGGAATTTAAAATGGAACTTCAAAGTGCTTTAAGATAGATGTTTCTCATTGCTTAAGTTGATAAAGATTTTTCATCTAGAAATAGAAAGATGATATCACTGTCTCAGGAATTGGCAGATTTTGGGCCAAATCCTATTCTGAGGCCTGCTTAACCATTTGCAACTCAGCTTCATTATTTCTAAAATAGAAATAAGAACATCCATGCCTTAGGGGGTGCAGTGATGATCAATGGAAACAATGTAAGTGGAAGTATTGATTACTTGGTGCTGTGCCTAGTGCACTATCTGAATTCATAAATGTCTTATGGATGGAACTGAAAAGGTATCTACTGAATGCCTGAAAATGCAGGCTTGCTAGCTCAACAGCTACTCTCTCCCTTGCAGCCTGGGGAATTCATGATGTTTATTACATAATCGTCCACAGTTCCACAGTTTGGGAATGCTCACTTGCAGCCCAAAGGGCACACTTACCCATGGCTACTGCAGCCCACTCTTTGGATTTTCAGAAGAAAAGTAATTTTATTCCTACAGCCCAGATAGTAAATATGTATCTCAGAAAAACAATTTCAGCTTTAAGTTGGATAAAATATAGCTAACTGCCAGATTTTAGCTAGTGATTAGAGAAAAATATTTATAAAATCAAAATCAATTTAATTAATGTCTCTACCAATAAAAAACATTGTTTTGTTTTTACTGTGGTTCATTTTGTGTTTTGTAAATATGTTTTTTATTTGTGTTCCTCAGAGATTGTACTTCAGGTTTAGGAAGAATATTGTTAATATTACAGAAAATATTACAATATTGGCTTGTGCATGCATACACACCTAGACACACACTGAGATGCCCCCTGCAAACAAACACTAACCATTGCAACCTTGAGAATAAGGGGATTAACATTAGTCATAATATGCCCAAAGAAAATCTATTAATTCAGTCTGTGTGATAGAAAATAAATACCTAAGAGTCTTAGATACAAACATTCTATTTATCTATCAGTGATTGTTTTACTTTGCTGCAAGATTGCACAGATAGGAAGCATCTAAGATAGTCAAATTTATAGAAGCAAGCATAGAATAGTGGAGGATGAAACAAATGAGTTATTAATGCTTACTTGGCACAAAGTTTCATTTGTGTAAGAAATAATGTCCTAAAGATCAGCTGTACAACATAGAATCTATGGTGCCAAGTGACATTGGGAACTTTTCATGTTAAATGTTTCTATCATGATAAAAAAATACCTTCCTCTATAAACATAAAATACACAAGGAATTTTTGGAAGTGTTGGATATATTTAGTAACTTGATTATGTGGACTGTCATACAAAATACATTTCTCAACCTTGTCAGATTGTTATCTGTCTATCTATCTATCTATCTCAATTATACATGATTACAGCTTTAAAATAGAAAAAGAAAAGGCATGACTATAAAAATGATACAGTAGGTTAAGAAAACAAAGTGAGCCACACAAGATAATATAGTGCAGAGATAATATAATAGAAGGCTACTTAAAATTCACCCTTCATGTTCTTGATGATGAAGATGACACTATCAGCAATCAATGATTACTAACTACAGCCAGGCACTTCACTATATGTATGCTCAACACCTAAAATAACCTCATCAATAGATATTACCATGATGTAGATTTCATAAAAAAGAAAATGGAGGTTTAAATAGATTAAAATTACTCATAGTGAACAAAAATGGAAAACCTTTGTCAATTTTATATAGGGCTAACAGAAAGAAGGAGAATTCCTTTATGGAGATGTTCTGGTAGTTGTCAAAGTCCAAATAAAAAGAAATTATGGCTTTAGAATTCATGTAAATACTGTAGAAGAGTAGGTAAATGGATATATGCTGGCTCTTCATAGAGCATCAAAAGTGGCAGTTTTTACCTCCTAAATCCAAAAGCGTTCTTGTATAATGTTAAACACTGAAGACTTGCTATCACAGAAATTGTAGGCAAGCATGGTTTTTGTTTTTACTGCCACTGCATCTCAATTTCAAAGTATCTCAATAGATTTAGTTATGGGTGTATGGATGCTTCCAGAGCCAAGCACACTTATCAATAAAGTTTGCTGTAATACTGAACTGTGTATTACTCAATTATGCCACAATCTGGCTTCTTTGGTGGTTCTGAAAGTTTATAAATGGCATTTGGATATTCATGCAATTAGCTTTATATCCTTAGAGTACTTTCTAGGTCCTATGACACAGACAGGTCGAAACAAAGTCTGAATTTTTCATTGACCATTTTGTATAGTTTTCCTAACTTTAGATAAATTACTTCTTGATAGGTAGACTATTATTTCACTTGAGTTATGTGGAATCAATTTATATTCTCACTAAGTGGTATGAAATCTTGAAACTTTAAAAGGGCTTTTTAAAATTTGTATTTTATTTATTATTATTTTTATTGTGTGAGTATAATATCTATGTCAGAAGAGAGCTCTTTGGAGTTTGTTTCTCTTTCTTTATTAACGTGTGTTCTGGGAATTGAATTCAGTTGTATTTGATGAGCCACCATGTCAGATCTTGAAAATTAAAGAAGACATTTTTGCCCTTTCCAGTCTATAAATAAGTGCCCAAGTTATTCATTGGACACCAAATTAAAGCCTATTGTGGTATTCTAAACAAAGCACTCATATAGTAGTGAACACACATGCCATTTTAATTACTTATTGTCTCTAAACAGATACCGAATTAATCTACTTTCTATTGCTTTAAGTAATAACCCAATTGGGTATTTTATAAGGAAGAAAAGTTTAAGTAGCTTATCGTGTTGGATCCCAAAGACATGATCCTGGTAGCAGCTAACGAGAACCTCATAGGCCACCAGAGAGGTAGGACAGCTTGTGGAAGCAGAGATCACGGGCTCGATGGGGAGTAGCCATTGAGGGCTGATCCTGCTTTTGTCTCATTACTCTCTCTCAGACTTGAACTAATCACATCCCACTATGCTAACTCATAAAGTCTCCACCTTTGATATCTAAGTATTTGGAACTGAACCTCCAAGACATCAGTCTCTAGGCAACAAACGGGATCTAAACCACAGCAGAACCTAATCCAACGACCTCATTGGGTATCAATTACAAATGTGCCACAAAGAGAAGGCCAAGATAATCCATTGACTGGTTAAATTGTGTTTATGCTGTATATTTTGTATCCCCCAGGAACTCATTTCAGGTTAAACCTCTGAAGGATGGATGGGCAGACAGGCTGGGCCCTAATTAAGTAGAATTGATGTCATAAGGGGGGGGGGGGAGATAGGGAAATGCAGAGACATGGGGAAATGGATAGAAAGCATCCAGGTTTATGCTGGAGAATGCTTGTTGAGAGACTGGAGACAGTAAGTTACATGGAGACTGTTTTGTTCTGTATTAGATTATGCTTCAAGGACAGAGTCTGGACACTGAAGATGATATCACTTAGGGAACAGCTTAGTGAAAGTAAAAAAGTGACAGGATATATAGGGAGAGCCAGCAGGACAAGAACAGTAATGTTCTCTCACTGCTGATCAGTTTGAAGTGGATTCTGTCCTGTTCCTTGTCCAACTGATAGTAACTTGCTCACCATTATGAATGGAGCAAATACATGCTTAGGCTCATGGGAACAAAACCCCTCTGGACCTTAACCGACAAATGATCAAATTGAGAAATATATTGTCCTAACAATTGTCATTAGTATATTTCTTTAAAGAAACTCAAGCCTGTCTGTAAGCACACCATAGCAACAATAATAGTGTCAGGCCTTGGAGCCTCTCTTTGAGATTGATCCCAGTTTGGGCCTCTTACTGGACCTCCTTTTCCTCAGTCTCGTCTCCATTTTTGTCCCTGCAGTTCTTTTAGACAGGAACAATTCTGGGTCAGTGTTTTTGACTGTGGGATGGCAACCCCATTCCTCTAGTTGATGCCTTGTCTTTCTACAGGAGGTGGATTCTACAAATTCCTTCTCCCCACTGTTGGGCATTTCACCTAAGGCCCCTCTCTTTGAGTCCTGAGAGTCTCTCACCTCTCTGGTACTTTCTAGAGGGTCTCCCCACCATTTCCATCCATTCTGCTGGCCCTCAGGCCTTCGCTTCTGTTCCCTGCCCCACATACCTAATCATGTTCTTCTTTTCTTCTCCCCCTTCCCTCTCCCACACAGGTCCCTCCATCCCTCTGCCTCCAGGGATTGCTTTCTTCTTCCTCCAAAGTGGAATCTGAAAGGCCCAACAAGCAGCTGACTGAGACAGACACAGATACTTACACTGTGTATGTGGTGTGTGTGTGTGGTGTGCGTGCAGGCACATGGTGGCATGACACATGTGTAGAGAACACAAAATAACTGTGGGGAGAGAGTTCAGTGGGTTTCAAGGATAGAACTCAGGTCATTGAGCTTTTGCACCAAGAGTTGTTATCTGCTGAGTCATTTGTCAGCCTTGTGATAGATTTTAAAGTCAATAAGTATTGACTAAAACACACACACACACACACACACACACACACACACACACACACAGAGACATGGGTACAGATATGTCTGTGAACATTAATAAGAAGTTAAAAATATTATCTAGAAAGAAATGAATCAGTTATTCACTTATATGATTCTTAGATTCTATTGAATAAAACATATTAAATAGAATTGTATGACATAACTGTAGTAAACATTCAACAAAAAGTATTCTAAACAACAGTAAACACAGTGCACTTAATATTTGGAAATAAAAGGGCTATGGAGGTAAACTTGAGTGGAAACTAAGTGTAACTTATTTAAAATTAATCTTCAGTGCTGTGGTTAGCATGGAAAGAAAAAAATACACTTGGAACTAAATGCTAAGGATTTAAAAAAAAAATCTGCTTTTAATGTTCTCTGTAATTCTTCTGTCCCAATCTATTTCATCAGGATGATGTAGTGTAGTGGACTTCCTTCTAATCTTTCCTCTTAAAATAATACTTTTTAAATGAAGACCAATGAGTTCTTTTATGCAATTTCAACAAGCGCTTCTAGTGTTTAATGATTCAATGGAAATAATGTTCCACCTGAAAACATTGTAACTTCATTGGACATAGAAGGAATCAATTCCATTAATTCTGTTTAGCATAGATCTATATATGTCAAATTCCTTTCTGAAATGAATAGCAGCCTGCCGGCATCCCAGTATATTGCCTTAAACTCACAGAGATCATGGTTATCAGTAGAATTTCCAAATTGTATTAGTTTTTAACTTGTGTGCCACAAAAGTTTATTTAAATGGGCACGTGGAGAATGCAATCTCTAAACATCAAAACTCAGAATGAAGGTTAGAAGTAGAGGCTGTTCTTGTAGTCAACTTTATCTCTTAATTATATTTTTATGTCTTCTAAAGTTGAATAGAGCATACAGGTTAACAAAATACTTTAAAAAATTGGCTTCACTAAGTCACTCATTCACATTGTTGATAGTCTGGAAGGGCCATCAAGTCTTGCTTTCAAGAACTGAGAATTAAAACAAAATGTAGTTACACATTCTATAATTATATATTGTATATGCATGTGTAAAGCAATTATAACTAAAGAATGAGAGATCGTGGATTTGAGGAATGGGAGGAATGCAGGAGGAATTGTGGGAGGAATGGGAAGCAGAATGATGTATATTCAATATTAATATATGAAATTTTCAAAAGATCAATTAAAAAATGGTCAATATCAATCCTAGTGTAGAGTTTCTTGCAAGTTTGGAGAAATCTGAACCTTTGCTTGCTTAACAACAGTAAAATGAAATTCTTTTAAATTTTATAAGATCAATCTTAAATTAAAGTAATCTCATCCTATAATGCAATGGCAGCTCTAGAACTATGCTAAGAAAATGTGGAATGATAATTTATGATGAAAATTCTTCCTTAACAGAAAGTAAAAGGTTACATGTGATGTTTCTTAAAAATTCCAACCACAAGGAATGCAGGAGTTGAGGCAAATCCCACTATATTATGGAGTTTGGAGGTAGTTTACTATTATTTTATTCTTTTTCTTTTGCAATTTTGAGTTTTGAAGTTGGGTTTATAACACCTTAAAATCCATGCAAGAAGAAGCACTCCACTATATTCCTAAGCAACTATGTTCTTTTCTGCCTCTCTTAACTCCTTTAATTGAATGTTTTCTCTAACTTCTCTCAAATTATGCATATATTATGCTGTCAGATTATATGCAAGACAGGAACTTGAGGGTAGAGAAATGAAGGGTGGTCTTCATGGTGCCTAGTGATGACTATGGAATTCCTCCTTTCTTGTGTAGTTTATATAGAAAAAGAAATCCAGTAGTTATTTATCTATTTTTACCTTTAATTGTTAATTGCATATTTGTAGATTAAAGCTTCAAGCAATTAAGACCCATGGTGATTGATTAGCTTGGAGAGGTTTCCCTGTCTGTTCAGTCTTCAGACACATAATTTAGCCACTTTCATTTAGTCAGTTAACCACAATTTGACATTTGACCGAAGTTTCTTTTTGATATACAACTCTTTCCCCTTTCCAGAAGGGAGAATGCATGGATCAAACAGACGGCAAGCACCCTTGAGTAAGTTGCTGACCATTGCTGACCAACCTCTTTGTGCATTTGTGAATAAGATGGGGGCTGTGACAGAGAGGCAGTGAGTCCATGAGCCATTAGAAAACTTTTCCACATTTTCAAGTCTTCTATAGTGTGGAATATTAAGACATTCATATTATAATTGGAAAATATCTTGATGCTATTGTCAATCAAATATTTAAAGCTGTTTAGATTATACTACAAATGTTTCCTACTATAGTACACATCCCTTCATAGATCATCTATTGGAGGTTTCCAGATTAACTTAAGAACATATCTCCTTCTGTATCACTAAGTCAGCATGTCATCATTGATATATACACAATAGCATTTCATCTGTTTTTTATAGTGGAGCTAAGAATGGAGGCCAATTTCTCAGTTCACAGTTGCTTTAATTTAACAGATCTATGACCTGAAATTATTGAGGAGAGATATAGATTTTCCAGCTTTGTTTTTCTCAACTGTCTAGAATAAGATCAAATAACTGTCTCATTTGTATTCCCACTTACTGTTAATAGAGCTGTTAGGATGTTGACAATCATTCTGTACAGCCACTTGCTTGATACCATAGTCTGGAAACTTGTAACAAGATTTTAATTCATGAGTAGTTTTCCTAGTTCCATTTCTAAGCTTGTTTTCTTTCTTCCTCAGATATTTTTCTTTAATTGATTGTGTTTCTTGCTATGCTTGCTTCTAAAGTATAATACACATAAATCTCTCCTGTTTTTCTTGCATTTCAAATTGATGACATGTGTTATTTAAAAATTAACTTGCAAAACGGAGGATGAAACAATCCTAAACACAAGAGGAGTTCACATTGCATACACCCTTTCCCATCAAATTTATTTCCCCACACACTGAGGGATTATTTACTTACTGATATTATAAAATTTATCCAAAATATTATTTACCTTTGTTTTAAATATACCAGTGGAAACTTATTACACATATTCATTTTGTAAAGTCATGAATGCTGACATGAATGCATTCTGAGATGCATTTTCTCATTTCCAAATTTTCACGCATCATGCTCACATGTAGATGGTAAAAGGGAATTATCCACATGTCCACAGGAGGCTGTTGACAGGTAACTGGTGCATTGTTTTTATATTAACCTTTAAAATTTCTATTAGTATTTCTCTCTCTCTCTCTCTCTCTCTCTCTGTGTGTGTGTTGTGTTTGTGTTTCTGTGCATGTGCACAGGCATATATGGCATGAAGATCCAACTTAGAATATTGATAGATAAACAATCTGCCACTGAGCTACATTCCTAGATCCTAAATATTTTTTTACATCAGCAAAAGGATTACACTGTAAGACAAAAGGAAAATGTATAGTTTGGGGAAGATATAAGCTAGCAACATAGTCAAATATAATGCCCTGAACATAGTTGTATATTCCATAATTTTTAAGGCTGAAATCTTAGAAAATGTCTTTATCTCAGAAACACATTAGTAATGTGCTGCACTAGGAGTATCTGACCTTTTATACTCTTGTAAAGTCACCATGTGACCACAACATCACATTCAATTAGAGCTGAGTTACTTCCAATTGTTTGTGAGGTTCTGAGAAGCATAAGAGATTGTCCCACAATCCTCTCCTCTTTCTCCTTCTAAACAGGATGTCAACAGTGCACAAACTCAATCTCAGTGCCTCTTCTGAGCAGTCACTGCTATCTTGATAAAGATTACAACTGTGATTCTTGGAGGATCATTCTACAATACAGGAAAACTCTGCTATAGCCCAATTGATATGCAATGCTCTGTCACTCACTCAAGAGTTTATAACTCAGTTTTATGTGATTTGTAACAAACTCAGTAACTCAATGCTTTTAAACACACATATTCAATAATGTACAATTTCTGTGATTCAGAACTCTGTGGACAATGTCACTGGGTCTTCTCCTTAGAGCTCATTAGCTTTGAACATTTTGCATCTGAGATGCTGACTCAAAGTCACCTACATCTACTCTTCTTGTAGCACACAAACTTGTTTCTTTAAATTCATTAATAGAATAAAGGCAACTGCTAGGGATATCTGCTAGTGAGGCCCGAGTTATAAGGTTAGATAATTATCACTCAACGGGATGTAAGTTTAAAGAGTAAATGTCTGGGAGACAGAGATAATGAGAAACACCTTAAAGTCTGCCTGCCACAAAATAAGTCAAAGAATTCCCAAAAGAATCTAAAAGAATATCTTGTATTGAATCAGGTATATAAAAATGTAAAAACTAGTGAGACACCTAAGGTAACTTTTGATGAAAATCAGAACCAAAACTTTAAACAAAAGCTATAAGGTTAGGAAAGTAGAAAACAGTAGGAGAAAAACAAATTCAACAAGAGGAAAGAAAGGAAATCAAATGAGAGAAAATCAATAAAGATCCAACAGAACCACAGAATACAATTGCGAATGTGAAAGCTGACTCCTTGGAAACATTCCTGAAGGTGATAATGTAATAATGGGAATTCTTCAAAGAGTAAGTGACCCATAAAATCCTAAAAGTATAAATGATATCAAGGTAGAGTTGTGTTCAAAAACATAAGAGAATGTTATGAAGAAAAACATAAGAGATATTTTCTGAGAAGTAATAGAGAAATTTCTTAATACTATAGATGGTCCCTACAAACAAAGCCCATATTGGTTAAGCATCTACCTATCCATCTAGGAGAGGATGGTTTCACTCTTGGACACTATGAAAAAAAAAATCAGTAAATGAGGCATAGTGAAAAATAATAAAAAAAACCTAGAGTCTCTATACAATTCATATAGAAGTTAATATTAGCCTGATTGCAAAAGCAGATAAATACAGTAAAATTAATGCTACAAATCAACATTTACTGTGGAACTAGACACAAAGCTCGAATCCTTTGCACTAGTGGAAATCTTAGGTGTTTTGAGACTAAGAGTTTTTGTGGACTGTTTCACAAAAGCTACAAATAAGGTCCATCATACTATGAAGATAAGAAAAATCCATATAATTTACAAATTTATGACAAACAAATCAGAGAGCTGAGATTAGAGGCTAATTAAATTACAGTAAATAAAAGACTTTCTAAGACACTTGGTTATTGACTATTTCACCTTCGATAAAGCATTGAGGAAGGAGATGGGAAAGGAGGGAGGGAAGCAGAGGAGAGACAGTGGGAAGGAGAGGGGAGTGCAAATTGAGTAGGCAAGAAGGAATCAGTTAACTTTTAAAGACAAATTTATTTCTATCTTATGTATATGAGTGTTTGCCTTCATGTATTTATGTGCATGGTGTGTGTGCCTGGTGTGTGATCCTCTGGGGCCAGAGTTACAGATGGTTGTGAGCTACCAGGTGGCTGCTGGGGATCCATCCTAGGTTCTCTGTAAGAGAAGCTGGTACACCTAACTACTCAACCATTTCTCCAGCTCCTGTAATGCTTATACTAATTTTATTCATATTCTTAAGTGAGATCATGTTTCCATCAACCAAATGGATAGTTTGTGTCCAGTAAAAGCTAACAGTTGATACATGTAACAACAGGAATGAATCTCACAAGCGTAATGCTAGGTGAACAAAAAGGGTCAGATTCAAACAGCTGAATCTTCTATGATTGAACTTTCATGGTACTAACACAATATGAAACAATAAGGAAATAAACCCATTTTCACACAACCTTGATTCTCTAAATGGTAGATACTTGTGTGTATAATGTGCAAACAAGGTACAAACGTAAACCTTACTTAAACTATAAAACATGACCCAGATAGGGGCCGTCTCTACACTCTTCTTTGCCTATGTCTATCATGTGGACAAAACGGTTCAGCCAAGTATGTGATGAGAAGCTTGGGCTCTACCTTGTTTTCCAGCACCAGTTTAACAATACAAGAGCAGAAATTAAAGACGGACATGTAATAAATTTAGGCAATATTATGTCTGTCATTTCTAATTGTGTTATCTAATCTTTATTGTGGGTTTGACTGTATCTAGAATCAATTAAAATCCAAGCTGCTGTGCCATTTTGAGACTGCTGAGATATCCAGTCTTATAGGCTGAACAACTGTGGGATTTTCAGCCTCTTCAGTATGAGCTCACCACTGTTGAACTACCCAGACAGCACCCTGACAGCCAATCTAATAAACCCTTTCTGACAGAGATATTAATCCCATCATACTTATTCTTTTAGAGAGCCCTTACTAATATACTACTAATAAAACATTTGGCTTGTACTGTATTAAAAATGAATTATCTTAATCTAAACTAGCTATTTGAATACATCAAATGATACAGAAAACATATCTGATAAAGTTAAAAATACATGTATTATAAATTCTCAGAACATTAAAACATAAAATAATTTATTAAATCTCTCATAGCCTATAGCATCTCAGTATTATAATATGTTTAATGATAAAATTCTGTGTATTTTTATATTATAAGAATAATGTAATAATGTCCATTTTTATTACCTTTATTCAATATTGTGTTTATGGTACAATAAGCCACAAGTAACGATTGGCAGACACTTATATTCAAATGAAAATATCTCTTCTTACAAAACACTTTCGGTGATGCAAATAAATCTATACAATCTCTATCTAAAACTAATTAGTGAATTCATCAAGGATCAATAATCAAAATAACAAGAATAGTTATATATTGGCAATAAACTACTTCAAACAGAAACTTATTTCATTTTACATGCTAAAAACATTTACATATAAATCCAGCAAAACAAAACAGGATTTATTTCCTTGAGAAATAAAATATATTATCATAAAAAGTCTTAAATATGATGAAGAAAGATATCGTTTAGAAGATTTAGCATAATAAATGTTAATCTCCAAACTGACCTAACAGATCTAATGCAGTTATTATAAGGTAAGAGTTTGTTGTTACTACATGAGCTAATTCGAAAATTTATATGAAAAGGCAAAAAAGTAGAACAGAAAAGTAAGTGCAAACAAGATTGAAGTAGAATGAATCACACTTTCAAATTTCAAAATCTAGTCTATGCTCAGTAATCAAGCTTGTGGGATTTGGTACACACAAAGATCAATGGAGCAAAATCAAGAGTCCATAAATAGACCTCCAGAAATATGGCTCATTGATTCTTGACACAGGTGAAAAGGAGATGAAATGGACAAATGACAGTCGCTTCACCAAATACTTTGAAATAATTGGGTATATATATATATATATATATATATAATTTACCTTGATCTCAACCTTGTATTTTACTGAAGAAGAACAATCTACCTAAATGTAAAACATAAAATATACACTGCCAGTGGAATTAAGGAAATTCTGACATAAACAGGATTGAGAGAATTTGCTCAAACATATACACCTTAAATAAGTGCTAAAAGATGTTCTTCAGGCTGAGAGAAAGTAACATTAAATGTTTTCTCAAACCCACAGGAACTAAAAATTAAACTCATATAGACCAATGTGTTGAATGTAAAAGAGCAGAAAAAGAAATTCCATAAAAACATTGGAATAAATGAATAAAAATAAAGAACCAGACTGACTGCACTAATATTAGACCAGATAAACATTAGGATGAGACAAAAATGAAGACTAGATATGAAATATCTCAAAGTGAACTTTTAAGTGGGGCTAGAGTAGGGACATCCTCTTGGAGATGGGGGGTGAGGAGATAGGATGAGGAACTGTGGGAGGGCTGGCTGGGGTGGGAGTAATGACTGGACTGTAATATATATATTTGTGTGTGTGTGTGAGAGAGAGAGAGTTTGAAATGGCATTTAAAATAATCTTTAATAGACAATATTTAAGATAAAAATTAACAAAAAAGGAATGCACAGCTCAATTACATAGGTTGACAAAGCACTTGTGACAGGAAGGAAGGAAGAACTGGATGAACACAAGAAATGAAGATGTGCTGGTAGGCTCAATATTCTTCAATTGACAATGTCCTCCAAATCAGAACACACAACACTATTCTTACCACTCTCCCAATCTAATTTCTTAACAGAAACCCACCCTAAAGTCATAGGAATTCAATGTTTCCAGAAGTAAAATCAACCCTAAAAGAGAAGAAACTATTAGAAGACTTAAATCCTGTAAAAAGAGTGTATGATTCAGAGTGTGATAGTGTAGATGGATGGCCCAGAAAGAAAAGCCCACATTTTGCTCAACTGAAAGTTGATCAAGGCCCAGAGGTGCTCAAAGCAGCTCTCTTATAACTCCTCATAATTAGGAAACCATAAGTAGCCCACAGAGAGTGGACAATTGCACAACAGAGAAGAATATTTGAACAGGCATGTGAACTGTTCAGTCCATTAGATAATACCAGAGATGCTCTGGTGAGTGAAAGTACACCATCTCAAAGATCACATACTGAGTGCTTATGTTAATATGACCTTTCCCCAGAAAGACCAAGTGATGGAGAGATGGAGAATGGATTAGTGACTGCTTGGGTTAAAAGAGGCTGAGGGTGTGAATTCAAAGTGGCTGGAAGTAGCTCTTTTGTAATGATGAAAATATTCTGTGAAATGATGGTGTTGATGAGGTTATTCGTGAATTAAGCAGCCAAGATTTTTGCACCAATCATAACAACATTTAAGTGGATTATTTTTGTTGGGGATGGTTTAGACAGTGACTTTTTATATGGTAAACAATGTCTTCACACTCATTATAGCCATTGCTGACCTGGGAATCATGGTCTTCCTACTCAACATCCCAATTCATGAGATTAAAAAGTATAAGCTACCAGGTCAGGTAAAATTAGTGGATTTAACTTAAAACAGAATAAAATGTTATAATTTGAAGTTACATGATACATCAAAAAATGTACAAAGCAAACTGAGTAATAAAATGAGTAACAATCCCCGATTAGCAGTCAATAGAAGCAGAAAGCAATAAAATAAAACTAGTGAACATGAAAATCATTGTACATAATAAGCAAACTTATTATGGAAGGATAGTGATGATGAAGATGGTGGTGGCAGTGGTGGTAGTGGTGGTGGTGGTGATGATGGTGGTGTTGATGATGGTGGTGGTGGTGATGATGATGGTGATGGTGGTGATGATGGTGGTGGTGGTGATGATGATGCCATTGACAATGATGATGACATGTGTGTGAACAATTCTGTTCATTTTAAAATGTCATATTGTGTTTTGAGTAAGAAGTTTTTCCTTAATTCTTTAGTCTGTTTTTCTTTAAAAATGTATAAGCCAACAGTTGAACCATAACTATATCAAAATAAGTGGAAAATAGGACACAATATGTCATTAATTACTTTAATGTCATAATTTCAGAAGCTTGTAGGAAAGGATGCACAAGGTCAACCTCTGTTGCAAAGGTCATTTGTAAAGTAAAGCCAATGTCACTGCTTGATCTTCTAGAAGTAACTGGAAACATGAGTGAAAACAGATGTGAACTTTCAGTTTCTGTAAGTTGGTGAAAAATAATCTATTGCTTATATAAAGTTATACTCACTGTCATTATTAAACATATGTTTTTGAAATAAAGAAATGCATATGTAAGAAAATAAACTCCTCACAGTCACCCATGCTCTCAACACAGACCCTGAGTAGTATCTAGACCAGAAATCCAGGCAGGTCAAATTTCTTGCCTCCGTGTCAGTCACCATATCTACCAACCTCCTGGAACACACACAATGTAGAATCCAACTCAGAATTCTAGGATCACCTAAAGAATCCAGGGAGACACCTTCAAACATCAGAAGATCAGAGGAGAGGATCTTCTAAGCCTATAAAACTTTACTACGAAGCTGGGAATTGTATTCAAGCCTAAAATCCCACACCTCTTTGCCAAAAATGTCCTGAAAAATCTAGGGTATGTGAGAACATCTCAGCATCATAAAGGCAACATACAACAAACCGGTAGGCAACATCATGTAAAATGGTGAAAAATTCAAAGCATTTCTATAAAAATGAGACACTAGACTAAGATTCCACTCTTTGAATTCCTGTTCAATGTGGTGCTTGATTCTGTATCTGGAGAAACAAGACACATGAAATGGATGAGAGGAAATAAAATAGGAACATAAGTCAATTATCCTTATTTGCTGAGCATTTAGTTCTTGATGTAAAGATCCCAGAAAACTCCCACAGCTGATAAATCCTTTCACCAAGGTAGCAGAATACAAAATTAGCACACAAATTCAGTAGTCTTCCTATATGCAAATGCCAAACATATCAAGTGATAAATCAGGGAAATAATCCCTTTCACAGTACTCTCAAAAATATATTGGAACAATTCTAAGGGAGTGAAAGACTTACATAATGAAAACCTGAAGACACTAAAGAAAGAAATTGAGCAAGATACTAGAAGATTGAAAACCCCTTAAGCTTGTGGATTAGTAAAATTAAAATTGTGAAAATGGTTACCCTACAAAACCCAGTCTACAGATTTCAGTGCAATACCATCAAAATTATAAAGCAATTTTTCACAGAAATTGAAATAATGCTTTTACATTGAATTGGGAAGCAAAAGAGATATCTAAAACATTCCTGAAACAGAAGAAACTGTTGAAGTATCACCATCTCTGAATGCTACAGAGGTGTCATAATAGAAAGAGCATGGTACAGACACATTGGTCATAGAACTTATGACCACTTGACTTTTGACAAAGAAGCCAACAGCAAACACTGGGAAAAGAAAATATCATCAACAAATGGTGCTGGTCAAATTGGATAGTTATATGTGGAAGAATGAAATAGGTTCATATCTATCATCTACACAGAATTTAGATCAAGGACCTTAACATAAGAACTGATGCCCTTTATTTGATAAAGAAGAAAGTAGGGGATACATTTGAATGTGTAGGCACAGGAATGGAATTTCTGCGTAGAATCCTTGTAGTTCAAATATTTAAAAAACAGTTGACAAATGGGACCATATGAAACCAAAATACCTCTGCACAGCAGACAACACCATCATTCAAGTGAAGAGCAATCTACATAATGTAAACATATATCTTTTTTAGCTATAAATGTGGCAGATGGTCAGAACCTTAAGTATACAAAACTAAACATCAAGGAAACAAATGACCAAATTAAAACAAACAAACAAACAAACAACAATAAAAAAAGGGGTAAATCGAAACAGAGTTCCCTCAATGATGAAACTCCAATAGCTGAGAGACATACTTTTTTTAAAAAAAATGTTCAGTATCTTTAGCCATCAGGGAAATACAAATTAAAACGGCTTTGATATTTCACCTTACCCTAGTCAGAATGACCAAAGTAAAAAATCAAACCAAGCCAACCAACCCACCAAACAAACAACAAACCAAACGAAGAACAGAAGATGCTCACATAGATGTTGTTGGCACAGGTGCTTGGAAAGGAATGCTCTTATTGGAGATGGGGATGCAAACTGGTAGAACCACTATGAAAATGAGCATGATGGTTCCCACACAAGCCCAGAACATATCTACCACATGATTCAGTTACACCATAGTTTTATGTCAACTCCACGGAAGCAAGAGTGGCCACCTCTGGACTGGGTGGTTTTGGATGATTTCAGACAATGGGTTGAAGAAGCCAGTAAGAAGAACTCTCCATGGCCACTGTTTCAGTTCTTGCCTCCAGGTCCCTGCCTTGAGTTCTTGCCTTAACTGCCCTGATGGTAGATTACAAGGTGCAAGATGAAGTAAACCTTTTCCTCTCCAAGTTGCTTTTGGTCATAATGTTTAATCACAACAGTGGAAACTCCATCTAAGACAGTATTAATATGGGGGATACATCCAAAGGAAGGCATACATTATTGCAGAGATACTTGATTTCCCATGTACAGTATTAATATATTCCCAGTAGTGAAGAAATAGAAACAGCCTAGATGTCAATATCCTGATGAATGGATAGTTTCAATGTGCTACATTTACATAATGGGATATTATTCATCTATCAAAAATGAAATTATGAAATTCACAGAGAAATGGTGCTAGAAACCATCATTTCAAGCGAATCAATTCAGACACAAAGAGACAGATATCCCATGTTTCCTCTCTTTGTTGGAAATAGCTTGAATTTTCATTTGGAATGCTCATAGACATCAAGAAATTAGTAAAGGGCCACCGGAGGTTGTCTTAAGAGCGAGGAAGTATAACACAGTAGTATAAAGGGCTAAAGACAATGGAACAGGAGAGTTAAATTGAGATGAGATAGGAGGAAAAAATAGGAAGATGTAATTAATACTAAAGGCCTTTTGCAAAAGCTTAATGGAGATGGGGCTGTAAACATTGTTCAGTGGTTAAGAGTACTTGCTTCTTTCCCAGAGCTTCCAAATTTGATCTCTATTACCCATGTGAGGCAGCCTACAATCTTCTGTAACTCCAACAACAGATTTAGAGGATTTGACATTTCTGGCCTCACATGCACATATCTACATGTAGACACATATTTTCACACATAATTGAAAATAATAAAAATAAATCTTTAAAACCAGTCACATGGAAACCCAATGCTGTAGAAACTTCCTGATATATGAGGAAGCCAGTAAGAAGGCCTCTCGGTAGTCATTGCTTCAGTTCTTGCTTCCAGGTCCCTGCCTTGAGTTCTTGCCTTAACTGCCCTGATGATAGAGTACAAGCTGTGAGATGAAGTAAACCCTTTGCTCTCAAAGTTGCTTTTGGCCATGATGTTTAATCACAGCAGCAGAAACTCCAGCTAAGACAGTACTATATCTATCTATCTATCTATCTATCTATCTATCTATCTATCTATCTATCTATCTGAGAGAGTTTTAATAAAATTACCATACAAAGAAAGAGTAATATCCTAAACAGAAAATGGATACTAGCAAGTAAAAACCATGATACCAGAAATGGATTGTTTATTTTTGAATTTTTGGCCAGTGGGTTCCATATACTCCCAATTATTACAGGCTATTGCCAGTACTCTTGGTTATCCTCCATAACCTGATGATAAGACCTTATTGCTGAAGATATTATAGGCTTGAGTCACAGAAGAAATCACCTGGTATTTAGTTGGAAGCTTCATCCCTGCTCAGTATCGTTCATAGTGCTGGCAAGTGTAAGCTTGCCACCAGAAAATGAATATGATCATCAATCTCATCTGGCTATAAACATTGGGAGCTACAGTTGGCCAACAAGGCATGGTACTGGTGCCCTGAGAGTAAATGAATGTTCTAGGAATAACTAATTACTTTGTAACTGTTGCCCAATCCATGAGATAGAACCCATAGAGAAGGTTGTTTAAGAAGTCAATAACTTGTAGCTAGATAGGCAATAGGTACTATGGGAGAACTTACCATTATTATTCAGCTAAATACACATTGTATTAAAATGACTCCTAATGACTCATTCTTATACCCATAGATCAGAGTATCTCTCAAGCATCATCACAGAAGCTTTTTAAAGTAGATGACAATTAAAATAGACCATTAGCTGGTGAACATGCAAAGAATAAAAGCCGTGAGGTACTTAGCACTAAAGTCCTAAATGGGACATACCTATCCCACTTTTCCTGAAAAGCTCAGAAAGTTTAGAGAAAGACTGGTGGAAAAATTATAAGAGCCAGAGATTATATATAATTTCAAGAAAAATGTTTCTGTGCATAATAGGGCAGTGGAACAGATGAACTCCTGACAATTTTGATTGCATAAATACTATCTGTACAATCTCAAGCCAGGCAATATCTCAGCATGGAGGGGGAGAAATGGACATGGAATCACACCCCCATTTGAGGAGCTATTGGAATTTGATAGTTATTAGGAAAAGTAAAATCAATTTTACTTTTTAAAAATCAGATTTTTAATTATGTACCTTTAAAATTTTTGTAAATTTTAAAAGAATTTTATACAATAATTTTTTTTACCATATTCACTTTCTCTCTCCCAACTCTTCCTAGATTCAACTCCCTTACCTTTCCAATGTTGTCCATCCTTGCTTCCATTACAGCCAATTTGTGATGCCCAAATATTCTTGGATGTGTGGCTTTCCACATCTGGAGCATAGTTGACTTACCAAAGACTACACTCTTAGAGAACACCAGTTCTTTTTCAACCATGAACAGTTGCCAACAGTTCATTGGCTATGGAGGGAACTTGTGCCCAACTCTCTTCTCCTTGCTTGAGTTGGTCTGCTTTGTGCTTGACAAGCCTTTTGCTTTGAGATCATGTGTGCAGCTGCCCCACTGTGTCCAGAAGACTGTAGGTCTTTGTAGTCATCTATTATCTCTGGCTCTTGTGTTCTTTCTATTTCCTTTTCTGTAGTGATCTCTGATCCATCGGAGGAGGGGCGCTGTATATATTTTTCCTGAAGGGCTGAACACTCTACAGTATCTGATTCTTTGCACCCTGGAAAATTGTAGGTTTCTATATTGATAATTTTTCTTTAATGATGTGAGCCCTGGTAGGTTTACCACACTCCCGGACAGGTTATTATTCTCTTGAGAATAATAAAGTAACCTAAACTGGATTCCATGCCCCAAACAAGGAAAACTCAAATTTGGCTAGATGTGGAGGTGAAAATGCCCACTTCTCTGATTTCATCAGCATGGGATTAGTTCCAGTCCAGCATGGACTGTAGAGGGAAATTCTGTCACAAGGAATATATACATACATGCACATGCATACATATACACAGAGCACCCCCACTACACACGCTACAAACATACAATTATTTTTTCACTGTGAATGCTACTCTTAACAATGAACAAATTTAAATACTACCATGGGAAAGTGGATTCATCAGGATGGCAGACAGGGACCAGAGTGAAGAAGATTTGGAAAGCTTTGGCCATGCCTGAGAGCTTTGATTTTTTTTTTTTCTCTGTCATGCTGTGTTCAAACTGAAAGCAAGACAAATACTTCTTGAGAAAACAGTATTTTATCCCCCTTTTCATTTGCCCTTGGGTCAGACGAGATGACCCAGAAACTGCAAGTACTTCAGGAGATTTTCACTGAGTTCTGGTTGATGCAATGCTTTTGTCACCAAGAGAAACCTCTAGATAAAACCTATAGAGAACACAGTTTCTACCATTGATGGTTTTGGTAAAAGATGCTGTCCTTTTGACTCATACCATACACTCCTCAAAACCAAGTATCAGAACCTCTTCAGCACTTGATGAATGTGTGCACTCTATATATGTCAGCCATATTACTAACTTGTTTTCTTTTATATAGCTATCAAGAAGCTTAAGTTGTTAGAACATCAAAAAAGCCTCAGCTATGAGGCCAAGTAACAGAAGAATATTTGATAGTGAA
Source organism: Rhynchomys soricoides (assembly GCA_019843965.1). Classification (NCBI taxonomy): domain Eukaryota; kingdom Metazoa; phylum Chordata; class Mammalia; order Rodentia; family Muridae; genus Rhynchomys; species Rhynchomys soricoides. The sequence goes on from JADRCH010000052.1 coordinate 277,826, forward strand.
GTTTTCCAAGGGATTAGGACCTTTTGCTCTAATAACCAGTGTTACATTATCCTAATCATACTTTATGCTTGTATAGAGACAGAAGAGATAAATAAATAAATAAACAAATAAATATTATATGCATGCATGTATATACACATTCTTTTTCTCCATACTCAATTTTTAACTAATTTTAATTTATTTATATATATTTGCATTATACCTTGTGAAATTTATAATCTGAAGAAAACTAGTTATAGATAACAAACAAATCAACCATTTTGTTCCAAAGTGATACATGTAAGCCCAGGTTTGTATGAGATAACTTGTACACCAACATGAAAATAAATAAAGAAAAATTAAAATGAACTGAAGAGCCTAAAATGCAGTTGTTATGCAGGTGGAGTTTCGGAAACACAGTCAGGGAGGAAGGAAGGGGCCAAATGAACTGGAAACTGAGGTGAGACTTGAAGGCAAAAGCCCTAGGATGAGCCCTGTGGAATGATCTAGAATGGTCAGAGAACTGAAATGGTTGCAGGGATTCATCATACGACTCTGAGTAGATATAGGAAAAGAAATCAGGTTTTTTGTTTTATGTTTTTGTTTGTTGTTGTTGTTGTTTTTCCAAGACAGGGTTTCTCTGTGTAGCCCTGGCTGTCCTGGAACTCACTCTGTAGACCAGGCTGGCCTCGAACTCAGAAATCCACCTGCCTCTGCCTCCTAAGTGGTGGGATTAAAGACATGTGCCACCACTGCCCGGCAAGAAATCTGGTTTGAGTGGTTTGATGAGCAAATAGTTGATAAGGAAACAACTTTTTGATTCTAAGCAATGGATAGGATTGATGCTTGTTAGATATTTTTATTTCTTTTTTGTTAATGTGCTATTTCTCTCTTTTTGTTTTCCATTTGGATTATATTAGTATAATGTGTTATGTATTAAGGAGTTGCTTTTGATAGCTGTACCCATTGGAGGGCAGCAAGGCTATCAATGCTTCAGCAGTATCCATTTACTGCAGATTAGCTGGGGGCGTATGCTACCTACTGCTGATAGAGCAATCATGGCACAAACTGGAGTTCTCTTAGTACATAACAAATCCCCGAATGTAGCTTAGATGCACTGATCTTACATATTCATCTAATGAATTAATATGCATTTATTGCTTTTATTATGTACTCATGGTTAATTTTATAAGAATTTGCAATGGCTGCTTGGTAAGATGGCTCAACAGTTGAGCTCTTACTGAGTTAAATTCCCAGAACCCAGGGATTCAGTGCCTCTGGCCTTTGTGGGCACCTGCATGCTTGTGTGCACACGTGTTACACACACACACACACCTTTAAAAACTTGGCACTGCAGCAGAACTTTTCCCATTAGCCATCACAGACCCATAATTTCTATATACAAAAAGACCTTTAAAGCCCTTATAAAAGAGCTACAGGAGAACTCAAAGGTTCGTGATCGTTCCTGAAAGTAATATTCTACAAAACATGGCTTTAATTACTATTCTGTAAGCAATTTGATGATATTAAGTGATTGATCTTATGTTTACTTCATCAAATTCATCTTATGAACTAAATAATGTGCTATGTGTTGCTAGAATAGCAATAAACAACTGTAACTGCAGAGAGTGTGGCTTGCCCTGAGAGTAGAGTAAAAGTGGCTCTGGGCTCTCAACTCAGACAGATAAAAAGATTTCTAGAAACATCTACAAAAATATTAAACCTATATTTTCTTTAGCAATAATGTAAAATTAATCATACCCTTAGAGTCTGCTTTGAGATCAACTCTTCACTGATTTCCAATATTGCCATTTGTTGGATCTGTCTTAAAAGCCCTCCTTAAATACTTCATGAATAATTTGCATGAACTAGCTTTATGAAACAGTATACCAGAAGCTAGCAAACAGGTTGATTTCTTTTACTTATTTGGATAAATAGTATTTCTTGGTTTAAGTGTTTCTTTCAATAATAATGAAGTTTGGCTGTCTCTGAGTCTAAATAAAATAAAGTATTCTTTGCTGTGACTTTGTTTTTGGACAGTTACATAAAACATATGAAATCATCTCCATTAGGTTTACCAGGAAGAAACAGTGAGTTGAATTTTCTAAAGTTACTTTCATATTCAGATCAAGCAAGACCATATATCCTGAGATAATATTTTTCTATGTTAATAAAACTTCCTGAAATTTCTAACTTAATTTCAAAATACATGCTTAGAAAATGGAAGAAAATATTTACTGCCTCTTTACTTCCATAAATTAAGTACTGTATGCAATAAATGAGCAGAAATCAAAATGTATTGCATTAATTGTTCTATTAATAATTTTCTACCTCCTACACTCTCTACTAAAACGTAGGTAATAAAAACTTGTTATGTGTTTTCATGCAATGCTCAGGGTATAAATGAGTGCTAGATTCTCACAGGTCTAAAGGTAATCTTGGTCTAATCAATTCCAGGCTTCACAGGTAACCAGGCACAACAGCATGAGGCTCGGAGGAGCATAGCTATCATCAGACTGAAATTGCCTGAATCTCTGCTCTTCAATATGATCTTGGAAAGGTGTGGCATTTTAAAAGACATGTGTTATAGCCAAATGTTTTATTTCAGAAAGGTAATTTGGAGAGAATGATAAAGTAATTCAGATCGTTAGTGGAAGTAATTCTACCTTGTGTTTGGGGTCTGGGTATCAAGATGGCAATGATGATGGAGAAGTAGCCTTTCAAGCAATGAAACAGGCTTCCAGGCATCGCTAATAACATAGTAAGTACCATGTGTCAGGAGAAAACTAACACCTGTGGCGTCATTCAAGTTTTTGGTGGAGTTATTTACAGAGTGGAAAAATAAATCAATTCTATTAGTGCAGAATGCATTTCAAAGAGACACAATGTTTTCTTTATCAAATGAATATGTGATCATTACTGTTACTTATTAAGGGAATAGCACTTTTCAAGCCTGAGTTTTCTAATCACTGCAGAAGGCTTGGGAACATTGGCTGCAGTTGATGGAAGGCCATATACCTAAATCAAAATTTATTCTTCTTCCATACTCAGGAGATCTTTTAATTTAGGTAAAGAAACAGATTAAAGTGAATGTGCTTTCCAATCAGAATAGGATCACATAAACCGGTTTGTATTATATTAGTGATGCTGATTGTCATTTCCAAAAGTATTGAGCCACATATCCAGCTATCCTGGGATGCATGAAGCCTGTCAGCCACTGGTTGGGCATGTCCTTTATGAATGGGGACATTTTGCATATTATTTAATTTTATAGTTATTTTAATAAGCCTTAATTATACAGGAAACTATACATTCTGGGTAAATGTATTGTTAGTAATGACACCAGCTACATGCAGCAGTACGTACATGTAACTGTAACCTGAGAATCCATGATGACTTTACAACCTCAGAAGGACTATATGATACTACAGAGTCAGCTTCTAGTCTGTGTTTGATAAGATACCGTTGTTGAAAGGATCCATGGAGTGGCAAAATTTTTTTTACTAATTGTTGTGGTCTTTGATCTAAAAATTATCTCAGATAGGGTTTTCTTCACACATACAGTTTTTAAATCATTTGTCTGCTCAGATAAGAGTATTCTTTTAAATAACAGTTTAAGCAAAAGAGATCTGTAATGCACGAACTGAGATCACTTCAATTTCATAGCTGAATGTGTGCTGTGGGAATTTTATTTAGATTTAGTTTTATGATGTTTTCTGTGAAATAAATGAAGATGAATAAGTAGTAAGTTCATAATATTTCCAAGCACTCAACATAATGAAGTAGCTCTGCATTATCAGTTAAGATAACCCCAAGTTACATCAGATGTATTGGCCAGAAAAAACTGGAAAAATAAATTGTTTCCTCCTCAGAAGCCAATTTTAAACTCACTAGAATTCCTTCCCGTCAATGTGTATGTCGCCTCATTAGGACTTAAAGAAGCTACTGAATATTTTATGACACCATATACTAACACCATTTTCGCCATCACAACAATACAAACTCAGGTATGAGAAATCTGTTTAAAAAGAAACAAGAACAAATCAGAATGGATGATTGCCAACATCAAGAAACATTTGCCCTGTCCTGTGCGTCAAGGTTTAAGGGGCATTTCACGTTTCCAAACTTTGGGCTGATTTTGTTCAGTCTTGGCATCCACGTTTATTCCCAGTAATGATGTGCAGAAGATCAGAGCTGTAGGGTAAAGGGACCATATAGTATGGAAAACCTTTAAAAGTGGTTTGTTCTTTTTATGTCTGTTTATCCTAGTTAGAGACATATATTGCTCCTTCATTTTAGCATTGTGGGCCTGGTATGTGAATTATTTCTACAGCTTTATGCTAGTAAAACCTCTTCGTTCAATATTCTAAAAAAACGTGTTTTTTTCTCATAATGATAGGTTAGTGTAGGAATAATTAATATTTATTTAGTCGTTTTGACTTTATAATAACTTCATTAATGTAAAAAGGCAATCTTTTCACAGAATCTTGAGACTGCTGAAATAGGCATTAAGCCCCATGCAAATGTCAACCACTAAGGTGAATGCAAATCACCTGGTTATGTACTGTTCATCTTTATCATAATATTGAATTTAAATGTAATTATCTTTTGCTGACAGATAAGGGCTCACCAGTGTTTCCACAAGCATCTACATTTCCTAGTGTTCTACAGGAGAAAGCAAATGCATGGAGAATTTGTAAAAGCTTGTATATAGTAACAAGTATTTGAGATTCAGTAAGCTTTAAATTACTTAAGCATATATATATATATATATATACACACACATATGCAGATATATGTATATACACACATATATATACACACATATATACATATACACACATATATACACATACACACATACACACACAAACATATGTATATGTTTGTAACCACTTATTCTGTGGATGTAATGTTTTATATCTTCTGAAAACTTCAGTTACATGCTTCCCAGGCACAGGAGTCTTCCTTAGAGAAGACTTTTATCAAGCTTGCTGCCTCTCTTGGACCCTGGTAGGGAGGGCGGGAGGGAGCTGGCTTTGGGTCAGGTTTAGAGAGCAGAGATTGACCAGGACTCCAGAAAGAAGAGGAGTGGGTGGGTGGCTCTTTGTATGTTTCTTAGCTAGCATAGTGACTAAACAACAGAGAAAAGGAAGGCAAAACAATTTTCCTCGGAACACGAATCCTAAACTTTAGTTCATTCATTCCAGCTGATTGTCTACTTGGAATGATGGATTTCCTCAGCACTCATTTGCCTTCTGCTGTCCCTTCAGATGCCCAATGCCAGGGAGTCAGGGCTGGAATGGGAGAAGTCATGTGAACAAAAACTGGTTCATAATTCCTATACCTTTAAAAGCCCATTGGGTCGTCATTTGTTTTATAGTGGTACGGATCATTTGGCCATTTTGCTCCCCTCTCCGCACCTCACCCCCTTCCTCCCTTTACCTGTCCACTGCAATGGCTGTCATAGAGTAGATGCTGGCAAACACTGCTGTGATGGGAAAGAAGTTCTGGAAGCGGCAGTAGTTGGCTCCAAAGTACCACTCGCTGTGAAGACCATAGATGAAATTGACCAAGGTGTTGAAGGCAGCCACGGAGGCGTCGGAGAAAGCCAGGTTTACCAGGAAATAGTTGGTGACGGTTCTCATGCGCTTGTGGGCTAGGATGATCCAGATAACGATGAGGTTTCCGAAGACTGCCACTGCCACCACCAAACCATAGGCCAGCGACCAGAGCGCGATCCGCCAGGACGGTTGCACGAACTGGTTCGTCAGGTTGGCCCGGACCTGGGAAGGTGCCTGGGATGTCGCTGGCAACCCCAGCGCCGAGGAGAAGTTGCTAGCCTGAAGCGCAAGCCACTCAGTGACCCCCAGCGCGGAGCTCAGATTTCCCGTGTGGATCCCCACTCCCACCGTCCCGTCGGTCCAGTTTTCGCCCGTGGGGACCGAGGCCATGGCCAGCGTCTGCAGCCTGGAACCTGCCACACTGGGTGGCCAGCAGGAGCTGGCTCCTTTGAAGTTCTTCACCCCCTGGGCACGTTGTTTTTGGGTACTACTTGGTTGCCAGCAGAGATGATACCGCCCCCTGGGATGCTGTGTTGGGGCAAAGGCTGCGGAGCTGGAGCTTCACTTACTCCGGAGAGTTTGCTGCTCTGTAGAGCAGGAAAGAGCTAGAGACCCTCGTTGCTTGGGTCCTGCCAGGGAGGAGCTCCCAGGCAGCAGCGGGAGAGCTGAGATCTGCGCTGAAGGCGCGCTTTATAGTCTCCAGGAGTCCCCAGCTTCCGTGACGTCGCGGGTCGCAAGACTGACGGGAACACCTCCTCCCGTGCTCCCCACCCTGCACGCTCCTGGTCTTCGCTTCTCTAGCCTGCTCTCTGGGTTTCATCCCTTCTCCGTTCCTTTTCTGTCAGCTGTCAGCTGATGGCACAGGAAAGATGTGCTTTCAACCTGAAATCACTTCCAGTACTGTGGTCCCTCTTAGAACTTTAGGGTTTTGCTCTGAGTTTTACAGCTAGATCTATTTTCCTGAAACAACTGACGGTTCCCTAGTGAGTAGAAAGCGAGATGACAGGTGAATTTGGGGACAGTGTGTAGGAATGCGTAGCCAACTATACTTCTGTGCCGCTGGCTTTGGAATTTAATTCAACATTTGGATCCTGTTTATATTTGCAGTCTGAGATTCCTTTTCTTGCTCCCAATTTCAGTGTCTACCCATTTCCTTTCGACTCCCAACCCTTGGCACTGGAAATCTGTCTTCCACATCTCCCGCTTTGCTTTTGGTCCTCTCAATGGATCCACACTTCTATCCTGGAGGATTCTTCTCAGATTAGAATGTCCCAGCACTCAGAATGTAAACCAGGAATGTACATGTTCTTTTTTTTTTTTTTCTTGGATATTTTCTTTATTTAAATTTCAAATGTTATCCCCTTTTCCATTTTCCCCTTCCCGGAAACCCTTCGCCCCTATTCCATCCCCCCTCCCCTGCTTCTATGAGGGTGTTCCTCCACCCACCCATTCATTCCCACCTCCCAGCCTTCGAATTCCCCTACACTGGGGCATCCAGCCTTCATAGGACCAAGGACCTCTTCTCCCATTGATGCCTGACAAGGCCAACCTCTGCTACATATGCGGCTGGAGCCATGGGTCCCTCCCTGTGTACTCCTTGGGTGGTGGCTTAGTCCCTGGGAGCTCTGGAGAGGGGGGGTGTTGGTTGATTGCTATGGTTGTTCTTCCTATGGGGTTGCAAACCCCTTCAGCTCCTTCAGACCTTTCTCTAACTCCTCTATTGGGGACTCCGTGCTCAGTCCAATGGTTGGCTGTGAGCATCCACCTCTGTATTTGCCAGGCTCTGGCAGAGCCTCTCAGGAGACAGCTATATCAGGCTCCTGCCAGCAAGCACTTCTTGGCATCCACAATAGTATCTGGGTTTGGTGACTGTATATGGGATGGATCCCCAGGTAGCGCATTCTCTAGATGGCCTTTCCTTCAGTCTCTGCTCTATACTTTGTCTCCCTATTTGCTCCCTATTTTGTTCCCCTTTCTAGGAAGGACTGAAGCACCCACGCTTTGGTCTTCCTTCCTCTTGAGCTTTGTGTGTTCTGTGAATTGTGTCTTGGGTATTCCGAGCAAATGTTTTTAAAACAAATCAATGCAGCATACGTCTTTTTGCCCCTGGTAAAAATGGACCCAGTGGGGAATGTGAGTGTGCGCATGTGCTTATGTGGCTCCAGACATTTGTGCTCAGAACCTAAACATTACTTTCCAAGCAGACCTGCTGGTCTGACTTCTGAGCTTGGTGAAAGCCGGTGACTGAGAGTGCTCTCTGGAGTGGAAACCACAGACAGTGGTCTGTACTTCCCGAGACATCACAGGAAATTTATCAGAAGGTTCCAAGACAAGCCTTGTTGGTTCATTCTGAGCAGGTATACAAGGATTCAGGTGTAAACCTTTCCTCCCACATGCTATGCTTGTTGCTGGGAATGTGGCCAGCTATGATGGAGCCTGTAGTCCAGCAGTGCATTTTCCCCTGAGACACAGAAAGACACAGAGAAATATTGGAATGTTTAACAATACGGAAGGATGCTAAAACCACAGGTATTCTTGGAATTCTATCAACTTATCTTAGTATATTACTTTGTGAGGATGGAATGTGTTCTTGAAATAAAGAATGTCATAGATTACAGACGTGTGTGTGTGTGTGTGTGTGTGTGTGTGTAAAGGATTTTGGAGATGCAAAGTAGTTTCCTGTTGTTACCTGAACCCACTCACCTCTTTTGTTTTTTTTTAAATATATGTTCTTCCTTCTTCTCTTCTGAACTTCACTAGAAACACAGAGTAAGTGGTAGAACATCAGAAGCAAACTCTGTGAACAGGACCTGTGATTTGAAACCTTTGAGTATGTGTGCATGACATGTGTGTACCTCACACATCAGCAATATACGAGGGTGTTGGGAAACATAGCCAGGGTGAGAGACAGCATGGCTTGCGGTGATAATAGGCTCTACCTGTTAGTAAACTAAAATGATCTGATTACATAAACAGAACGAAGCGTTCTATCATTTATGTGAATATTTACTACTTACTGCAAATGGTCAAGAAACTTTCATGCATTTTATTATGAAGTATTATATCTAGAGTGTATTTCAACTCTATTTGCTGGCCATATATTTGCTTAGAATATACAGTGGAAATGGGGTCTAGCTGTTTGTCAACAATATATAAAAGAGAATGGACACTTATGTGTTATTATTTCCTGTCTTAGCTGGTTGACATAGTGTCATATATTTCATATGTGAAACGTCATTTTAACAGACCTTCCTAAAATAAGCACAATAAGATTGTATTTCAGGTAATGCTGCTGGCTAGTGAAGAAACTGTTGTTTAAAAAGGAAAAATTTGTCTAAATTCCAGATTTATGTCTCTGTCAACTTTCCACTTGACAGCTTTTGCATACAATTCCTTTTCAGGATCTTTGGCTTATTTCCACTGTATTGAAATACTTTTTATCTTATCAGTGTCAGATCCGTTGGTCCCTGATTTACACATCTTTGTTACTGCAATAATATCGATTCATTTCTTGTTTTTGAGTTCTGGGCTGCTACCATCAAGGTAATGAATATGGTTGGTAGCCAATGTGGTGGTTTGAATGAGATGATTCCCAGATTCTCAGGCATTTGCATACTTAGTTCCCAGTTGGTGGCTGTTTGGGTAGGTTTAAGAGGTATGACCTTGCTAGAGGAACTATGTAACCAGGATCTGGCTTTCAAGTTTCAAAAAACCTGTACTCTTTCCAGTGCATTCTCTCGGCTTCCTGCTTGCATTTCTAAATATAGGCACTCAGCTCTCAGTTTTCAGCTCCCACCTCAAAGTCTGCTCCCTGCTAACTTGGCCATTATGGACCTAATCCTCTGTAAGCATATTACCCAAATAAACTTTCTTCTGCAAGTTGCCTTGGTCATGTTGTTTTATCACATCAATAGAATAGCAACAAGGATAGCCAGACAACCAATACAGCTTCATTCCATTGTGCAGAGAGGTGCTCCTTAATAATTCTTGCTCTAATTACTGTATTAATCGGCTATTAGAAAATGAAATTTGCAGATCAATGGATAAACCCAAGAAAAATCATCATGAAGGATATAACCCAGATCCAGAAAGACAAATACAATATGTATTCACTTATATGTGAATGTTAGCTGTTGTTATTGATAAGCAAGCTACAATATTTTTATAACCACAGAGGTTAGGCATAGAGTAAGGACTATATGGGAGAGATGGATCTCCCTAAGAAGGGAAAATAGAATAGATAGTTATGGGATGGCAGACAGAGATGAGGAGGGGAAACAAGGGTGAAGGAGAGAACACTGGGAGAGGAAACTAAAACTAAGGGCCATTGGGAAGGTCATATGGAAACCTATTACAAAAAGATTTATAAAATCTATACACATATTAAGGCAAGCTAAATGAAATAAACAAATAGCAGGGAGACAGAGCACCAGCTTAACAGGTCACCAAATGAAGCTTCCAGTACCAGGAATGGATTGCATCTATCTAGTTGTTGACATAGGGTTTCCATGGGAATCATCCCCCACCCCAAATCTAGGCTATTGCCAAGGCTATTGACTGATCTTCACAAACTGATAGTAAGCCCTCTTGCTGAAGACAATACCTACACCACTCACTGAACATTGAGAAGTTGTGCTGATGCCTACATAGAGGCATCATCTCTATGAACTACTGTCTAGACCATGGTACTGGAAAACGCCCCACCTAAGGAGAAACATTAACACCAATTTATTATTATATCTTAGAGGTTTGTTTGTTTCCTAAGGAGAGACAGAATAGGAAAGGGTGTGTATCTGGATGGGAAGGGAAGGGGAGGAATTGGGAGGAGATGAAGCAGGGGAACCATAGTCAAAATATATTGTTTGAAAAGCTCTATTTTCAATAAAAGGAAAAATAATTTTTTCTCTATACCAAACAGTCTCTCCACCTGTGCTAATACTAGATTCTTAAATATAAACTTTGCATGTTTCTTGAATCTTCTATTTTCCCCTCTATGTTCAGAGAGTTTTGCTGTCTTAGTTTCATTTAACACAATTAAGTACACTCATCCAAGAATTTCAACACTTACGTGTAACTGTTTTCTTCTTCTACTATTTGGACACCTCGTGGTCCATGTAAGACCTAATATTTGTATTTTGCTACTTTTCTCGGCAGCCATCTTTCTTGCTTCAACACTTCATTCTTTGTTGTTCTTTCTCTTTACCTTTGGAGAGTATCTAACAATTTTTTACTCCAATAGAAATGTACTGAACGAACTCCTATTAACAATCACTTTCATTGTTCTTTTGTCCTTAGGTAAATTTCTTTATCAAAGTATCTTGATATTTCCACTTACATGTCCTCACTGTAAATATTAAATACTTGCTACTCTTTGACAATGCACATTCCTACCAAACATTTGCATACTCAACCTACTGGTGTGACTTTCTTTATATTCCAACAGGATGAAGACTGACATTTAAATTAATTTCCTCATGACCAACCAACGTGAAGCAAGTGGCTTAAAGTAACAAAAATGTATTCTTTCACAGTCTGATAGGCTGAAGTCTGAAATCAAATAATGGTCAAGACCTGGTTTGTCTGTCTGGGGAGAATCTGCTGCATGCCTGTCTCTGAGCTCCTTTACACAGTTTTTGGTGTTCAAAGCTCAAAGAAAATTTTCCTCAGATTTTAGTTCTGTCATTGCATACTGTTACATAAACCTCTTCAAATAAGCTGGGACTGTGGAAAAGTCTATGCCTACATGTGCATATCTTCTTCCTTTACCAGGCATCTCTATCTTTTAGTCTTCTCTGAGAAACCCACACCTACATGCCCAGATGTAATTTTATTCTTTTCTTATCTCTCTTCTGCTCTTAATCAAAATTTAAGAAAAATGTCCAGTTTTTCCTTTTCTTACAAAGACATAAATTCCATTGAGTAAGGACAACCTTGAACCCTTATATCTCATATTAACTGTTTTTCTGCATAAGCTTAACAAATCAGATCATATTCTGTGGTACTGGGGATTTTTGGGGGGTGGGGAATAGGGGCTTAATTCTGTCTACAATGGTATTCTATTAATTCCCCTCAAATTAATGCCCTTTACTTGGGCCAAATAGACTCATCTTATCCAAGCATTCTCCGAATTCTTACCCAATCCAGCATCAAGACTAAGTATAAAATATTGTCTCAATAGCAGTTCAAAGGTTCCCATGCTTCACTATCTAAATCAGGCATGTGTGAGAATAGGTACAGGTTTTTCATGTGGTCAAAATCTTCTTCATTCACAGGTCTTTGAAGCTGTAATACATGTTATTCTTCTCTAGAACGAAATGGTAAAGTGGTCTCAGGCTAGGCATATTCCCATTTCAAAAGACATTTAAGGGAAGGATTTAAAAGACTGACATCTCAGGGTTGTTTTGATTTGCATTTCCCTGATGACTAAGGATGTTTAACATTTCTTTAGGTGCTTCTCGGCCATTCGAGTTTCCTCAGTTGAGAATTCTCTGTTTAGCTCACTTCCCCATTTTTTGATAGGGTTATTTGGATCTCTGGAGTCTAGCTTCTTGAGTTCTTTGTATATATTGCTGACCCCTCAATACTTCTGGAGACTGATCCACCAACTAAAGAATACACATGGAGGGACCCATGGTGCTGGCCACAAATGCTACAGAGGAGGGTCTTGTTATCCATCAGGGGGAGGAGAGGCCCTTGGGCCTGAGGGTGTTAGATCCCCCAGTATAGGAGAATGACAAGGAGGGAAGACTAGAGTGGGTGGGTAGGTGGGACAGTGGGTTGGAGAATATCTCCATAGTGGCGGGGGGGGGCAGAGGGAATGGGGAGGTTCCAAAGGGGAGATCTGAAAAGGGGGAAACATTTGAAATGTAAATAAAATATGAAAATTAAAAAAAAAGACTGACATCAATGCAAGGGTTAGCACAACAAACAAATCTATTACATTTTATTGCCTGACATTTGACATCTGTGGTTTGATGTTCCAATCTCTGGGTCTGTATTGATGATATCAGCTCCTGTCTTTCAACCTTCTGAAGTCCTGTTGGTTTTTGCTTCTGTGGCTTTGTGTTTAGTCTGTTATTTATCATGCAAGAAGGTGATGGCTGTGCCCTGCCAACAAAAGGAGCTGGAAGCCCCACTGATCTATTAGACACCCCTGGATGGTTTCCCTTTCTATGAAGGATAAACCATGGTTTGAGCTGAGAACCCACAGTGGGCCTTTTCTTGTCTTGCCCACAACAATTTTCAGGAATAGCAATTTTTCATTTTATCCTGTTTTTACAACTTTCCTGATGAGGCAGTTAGGTTACATGTCTCACACACTTGATCTTTTTAAAAAGTTTATCTTTTGATATTTTATTTGGAGCACAACTGTTCTATGCTTTGCAATACAGACAGATTAAAATCCTATAAATATTTCTCAAAGTTCGTTTTTTTTTAGTTTAATAATTTCTCCCTCAAGTTGTATCGTATCTGCTGCCTCTGCCTCTACCACAAGTAGCAAGGAGAAACCAGTTCCCACTTTCCACCACATACTTGAAAATATCTTTAGATAAATAAACACATTCATCTCTTACATGTGATACTTTCCACATAAAAGCAAAATACAGTTTTGTCACGTTCTCTTCTGTTCTGGAAGAAGAACCACCTTCCCTCCAACTTCCAATAACATCTGTCATTGTCTTCTGTTGCCTACTGATATTCTTGTTAGCTGCCAACTTTACAACAATTAGAATGTATAGTATTAGAATGAGAGATGGACTTCAGGGAATATCTATGGGGGAGTTTCTTGATTATGTTAATTGATGTTTAGAGATATATTTTAGTAGAGGATGGGGCCATTCCTAGGCTTTATAAAATAGAAAAAGTCAGTAGAGCAGTAACATATATTCATCTGTCTGTATCTTGACTACAGTTCCAAGGAAAGCAGCTCCCTTGAGCTCTTGCTGTTTTGAATTCCCCTCCACAATGGATTGTACTTTAAAACCATTAGCCAGAATAAACCAATACTCCCTTAAGTTTCCTTGGTCAGAGTGTTTTATCACAGCAACTGAGAAAGAAACTAAGATATCATATTTCTAACTATCTCCTCAAGAAAGTTGTGAAAATTTCCATCACATTTTCTAAAACCTTTTTACCTTCTAAACACTGCATGATTCCAAAGCCTCTTCTAGAGATTATAGGTACTTGTTACAGTACACTACCACTTCTTCACAACTTTACCTACATGAAAATTCTTAATGCTTTCTTATTGACTCTGTACCTATGAGGGTATGTCTTCTTTCTCTTCCCCAGTGTTTAAGCAAGGTAGTTTTAGGTTTTATTTCCTCTATCATTTGTGATTTGTCTTCTCAAAACTGTTTGAGTTACTGTTTATATTGCTTATCTTGTACAAATTCATTCTTTGTTATTATTAACTGTAATAACTACTTCACTATTCTCATGCACTCAATTTCTTGTGGAAATTCTTTTTCAGAATGTCTTTTCATTTCACCTTCAAGATCTAAATTAAGTCATCTTTAAGGCTTTGAATCTGTTCCTCTTATTTTTCCATATTGATAAGGAAATAAATTTAGGTGAACTTATCTTAGAAATTGGATTAGATTCCTTTGTATTTCTTCTTCTTTTTCATTATGCCACAAATCTAGTATTTATTATTAGAATAGATTCAAAGTTTTTTGTAGGTGTTTTAAAAAATCAATTTTCTCATTTCCACACCTGTACTGGTTGGTTTTGTTCACTTGACAAAAACCTAGACACATCTAGGCAAAGGAATTCTTAACTGGAAAAACTACCTCCATAAATTGGCAGGTTTTTAGCGACTTTGGTTTATTAATGATTGATGTGAGAGGGCCCAGTTCACGTGAATGGTACCACCCTGGGAAGGTGATCCTTAGTGATATAAGAAAGCAGGGTGAGCAAGGCATGAGGAACAAGCAACACAGCAAGTAGCATTCCTCCACTGCCTCTGCTCCAGTTCCTTCCTTGGCTTCTCTCAATGGACTGTGACCCAGATTTGTATGTGAAATTGATCTTTTCCTACCCACATTGCTTTTGGTCATGGTGATTTATCACCATGGAATACTTGGATTTTAGTTTTCACTTTTCCTGTTCTCTACAATGATCTTTCTAAAAATAAACTAGAGCAGACATTTGTCATCCAAAAACATTTCAGGAGTGAACAACAATGTTTTTCAGCATTTGGCCATTTGTCAAGTCTTTAACTTCACTATCTACTCTCCAGCATGGTTCTTTAATTATTTGTAGCTACTAACAATGATTTAAAGATGGTTAATGTTAACTGTGAACTTGATAAGATCTAGATTTATCTAGGGAACGAACCTCTAGGAATATCTATGAGGGATTTACAGACCTCCCCTAAATGTAGGTGGTATCATTTATTCTACAAAACAGTGTTCTGGATGATTAATAAGAAAAAAGCATTCTGAGTAGTAGCATTGGTCTGTTTCATGATTATACATACAATATATCCAGTTGCCTCACTCACCAGTTGTCATGACTTCCCAACTGCAATGGACTATATTGCCCAATTGTCAGTCAAAGCAGACATTTTCTTAAGATGCTTCCAGAATATTTTGTTGTTTGAGATCTAATGCATTCATAATTCTGGATATTCTTAGAAGACTCTTTTCACCTACATTTCTACATTGCTTGACATTTTAACATAAGACCACTTATTCCATTTTAAAGAATAATTACTCATTGTAATGTTCTATTTATCCAAGCCTTGCATTTTCCCTGCCAGCCTATATTTATTAATTTACTAATTTCTCTACCCAAATAAACTATATTTAATTTTATAATAATGAGTTACATGGAGTTTATAATGAAACATTTTAATTGAATTACTCTGAGTTTAGCATACCATCTCTTGTTTCAAATATAAAATTCACAGCCATCAGTGGAGTACTGAAGTAAGAACACTTTTGGTTTAGAAACCATGCCTTTTAGTAATGTGTGTTATTTTATTGTGTCTATCATTTGTGGATGAAGTTATATTCTATTGTAAATAATTTTAAAAGTTAGTATGTATCTTATATCATATTAGAAAAACATTATTTTATGTTTTGGTTAAGAAAATGCATTAGCTTGTGGTAGAAGTATTGTGTACTGGTTTACTGGTCCTTCCCCCTTACTCAGAAGACTGAAGATGACTTGTTATCTTCAGTAGACTTGCAGAAAATCACATAACATTTTGTTATGAACCTATTCAGTGTTCTTTTAATTTTCTCTGTATTTACTAGAATGCTGTTATAGTTTCTGTTACTGTGATAAACATTACAACCAGAAGCAATTTAGGGATGAAAAGATTTATTTAGGCTTACAGGCTACAGTCCACTATCTGGGGAAGCTATGGCAGGAACTCAAGACAGGAACTTGGAGGCAGGCACTGAAGCAGATATTATGCAAGACTTTATCATACTGGCTTTATCATCCTAGGTTCACATTCATCTGCCTCTTTATGAATTTAGGCCCACCTACCTAATAATGGCACCATTTGCAATAGACTGCGCCCTCATATATAAACTACCTATCAAGAAAGTGCCCCACAGACTTTCCCACAAACCAATCTGATACAACCTGAAGAGGTGTACCAAGTTGGCAGCCAAGATTAGCCATCAGAAATAGAGAATTTATATTTTTTCAGACACACAACTATTGAATGTGGCACTCAAATAATCCGTGTATTTTTGTAACAAACTGAATTAAATATGAAAGTCAACTTTTGTATCTCCTCTATATATTAGAATAAAATTAGCATGTAATTAGAATCTTAGAAATTTGTAACTAATTGCCCACATTAGAACCTTGAGAGTTAACTTAGATTTTCTTGCACTCTCCCCTTTCTTCTTATTCTAATAATACTGAACATTCTTAACATTTTTGATATAATGCTTAACACATTTTTCTCATTTTATTTCCAGTGGCGGTATCTTACTCCCTGAGTTTGCTGTTATCTCTTCTGTGGGTTCTATGGCAGACTTGTGATGTATCATTTGATTTTCAACACTCTCTGCATTAGTGTATGACAGAACACAGTATGGCTGTCACACTTGCTATTGACACAGTTAAGTGAAAAAATCTGCACATGTCTTAAAAAATTTGTCTTATCAGTTATACTGATGGCAACATCACTAATTCTTGTGTGTATTCCTAAACAAAGCTTAGGAAAAGAGATGTGATTCATGTAACATTCTTGGTTATATTTCAAGCAGTGACGTTAAAACAGTTGTTTTTTTATATACTTAATTGTCTGAGAAAATGTTGCAAGATTTCAAAAAAGAAAAGTATAAAATTATATTATACTCATTGAGAATATAAGAAATTAAATCATTTGAAATATGCTTTATAAAAAGAGCCATTAAATGAATCACCCATGGAAGTGTGACTATAATTACTTCCTTGGAGGTTTCTGCTACAAAAGAGTACTTGTTGATCTTATTTTATAATAATTTTTTATTAGAATGTACAATTTTTATAAACGAGGATCTGGAGTTAATCCTTCTTTGGTCATTTTTTACTTCATTTGACTCTTGAATCACTTCCTAAGTTTATATCATGTGGGATGAGTTACCACACATATAGTTTTGCTTTCTCTGCTACATGCATGTGGGAAGCAAAGAGATATACAGCTAAGGTGACAGGAATGGAACAGTGAGATCTCAGAAAACTGGCAGTACATTTTGAATCTACCACTTTTTTCCTCTAGTATAGATTTTTCCCCTTTGCAAAGGAAGGCATACAATTGCTTGAATATTTGATACACAAGATCAGAGCTTTCTTACAGACTTTAACTGAGAGGAGTTTTTGTTTCCTAGAGTCCTTCAAAACCTTGTGGTTTCTCATTTTATTATAGTTTTAGTCTAAAATTAGTAATCATGTGTGACCTGGGCTTTGATTCAGTTTACTTGTAGAGTTTCTGTAAATATACTTTCTTCTTGGAGATCTTAGTACATTTTCTGTTGTTATCATAAAATATTAGAGGATGAGCATTTTATACAGGAAAGATACTTATTTAGGTCACAGTTTTGGTAGTTCCATATGTGAAGCTTCCTAGAGGGCATTTTGACTACATCACAGTTTTGTGGATGACATCACAGTAGGAACATGTACACGAAAGAGAAAGCTAGAGAAGAAGCAAGAATAATTCAAGAAAGTTTCTAAGCTTTCTTTCTTTCTTTCTTTCTTTCTTTTCTTTCCTTTTCTTGGTGACTGATGAACTGAAAAACAAAAGAAATGATAATAATGCCTCCTAGTGCCTCCAATAGCCTGAAAACCTTTCACTAGCTTTAGTGTTGTCTCACTGATAGCTGAACACCCAGAACAGGAGCCTTTGGGGGAAATGTTAAACCATGTCCTAGTCACAGTAGGTAATGTAAGAACAATTTATAAATGGATTTATCACTTAACATAGCTCATACAGTAATCATATCTGGAACATTTATTCTAAAAAAAAAAAAACATAGCCATAAAAATATCATCTTTCTTTACAATTCAGGATCGAAGTACTCTCTTAACAGCTGAGCAAACAAAGGCTTTCAGAAGTTTGTACAAGAGCACAAGGAGGCCAAGGGGAGGAAAACACAGCACAGGATTAAAAAGTGAATTCACCTGCTGTGTTTGAGTAAGTTGGTGATGAAGGTGGTGTCTAGGTGGGTTTTCATTTGGTTAATGGAAGAACCATTAACCAAAGTTCACTGAACCATTAACCATTCAGTGGAAGAACCACTGAATGCACTCAGTGGTCATCTGCCACTGAGTGCAGATGTCACAGAGTGGGACAATCTCAATGGTAAGTGAAGTGTAAAGAAACTGTACATGATGAACCCGTGAATCATTCCCCCTGAGAAGAGCAAATGTTCTCAAAGTAACTTTACCCATTGGAGGCAAATTTGTCATTAACAATGTAGAAGTTGTTGCAATACAAGGTAACTTAGTAAAATAAACCAAAATCTTATAACTGTAATTTTGTTTCTAGTGACTCCTAGTAGCTTGATATATATATATATATATATATATATATATATATATATATGAATATGTCCTACTTTTTAATTGCATGAGCAATAATATTTTTATTTCTATACTTTTATCACATATATACCTTCTAAATAAAAGTTGTTGTGGCCTAGAGAATTTTTGGTATTGAGAAAGAGAAGGATGGAGAAAAGAATTATTTGAATTTGAGTAATTGAAATACATACACTATATATATGATTCAATAAAAATCTCTCATAAAGGTATATGCTTACTGAGGAATTGATATTCTTGACTGACACACTAAATTATTCAGATGACATTTTAATGACATTGGCATTTTCCTTCTGATATTCTCTGAAGAATATAACAACATAATTAACAAGAATAAGGCAGTACATACTTAGCACTAAATTAGTGCTCTATTTTCAGAAAGCTATGATTTGGAGGTAACTAATCAACCAACAAATATATCATCGTTTTATGTTTTACTTTTTTACTGTTTCTGGAAAATGATAATGAACATAGCTTTGGACCCTGAGAGGCTAAGGTTAAACTGAAGAATCCCACTCTTTATTTCTCAAGCTACCATCTTTTAGGATCAGTTTTGTGCTCAATAAAGTAGAGTTGATAATATTAACTCATATATCTTTTATATTAAAAAGTACACTGCATAATATACATGAATTTCCAAACCTATAAGTACGGAAAATGAGTCTGATGAATATAGAAGTTAAATTAATTATTTTGTATGTACTAAAGGATTTTTTCAAGCATGACATTTATAAGCCTTAACTCACTTTTGTTTCTTAAGCATCCTTTATGATGATGTCATTTATATTCTAATTTTTTAACTAAGAGGTGAGGTGTAAGAAGATTGAATAACATGGTTAAATTCTCATATAATGTCTACAAAATAATAGGAGACAAAATTAAACACAAAATTATGTATAGAAGTCTAGAACATTAATCATTTTATTATATTTTGTCTTGAATGAAATAAATATAATCAATAAAACAGTTCATAAACAGTTCAAATGAGAAGTAGGATTTGCAACTGAGTGAGATTCAATATAATGTCCTTATCTTCTGTTACCAGCTCATCTGAAAAAGAAAAAGAAGACAAAACCAGGCAAAGCAAAAGGCAAAACAAAGCAAAATCTCTTTTATAATAAAATGAGATCATTATTGAGTTAAAATTGATGGCCCCAGAGATTTTATGACATTGCTCCTCTTCCCTTGAAACAAGTGGGTAAAAAGGAGAGTAAGCCTTTTAGTAGGATCTGTAGATAGCATCCATTCCAGATAACTATAAGTAGCATCTAGATTGACTCATGCAATCCAATATTGTACGAAGAACAAGTGAGTCTCCGCCAAGTGGGAACAAAATGGTAGAGCTCAGAATTGTCCTAGAAAGTGGAATACACAAAGGATTCAACAGAATGCTTTTCAGAACATTGTTTATAACAGCAAAAGTTGATAGAGAGGGTGAATGAACAGGGTGAATGAATATAAGGACGTGCATTCAGGTCATTCTAGAATGATTTCAGTTATATATAGTTCTGAAAGTTTTGAATTTTTCTGACCTTAGAAAGCTATAAAAATTCAAGAGAGAAATTAAATAAAAGCTAAGAAGTGAATGACTCATTGTAAAACATGGATTTTCTAACCCCCAGGAGATCATCAAAATAGTCAGAAGCAATGGAACAAAAAATCAAACCTAAACTTCTCATTATCAAGGGGAGAACACCTTCAACTTTATTCTATATTGGTAAGTAGATTACTCAGGCCAACCCCTTCCTCCAAAATACAAACTTAAGCTTGAATAATTACAAATGGTTTAATTTTTGTTATAGATTTTGATGGATGACAAGACAACTGGGAAGTCACATATCTACATATGTTTGTAAAGGTGTACCTAGAAAACATTGAAACCTAGGTCATGGAGTTGAGCCTGAAAGGCCCATACTGAAGAAGTGTGTCACTACTGAAAGGGTGGAGGATTTAGTGGAGAAACAAGGACTTGGGTCTTATAGCAGTAATAATGGTTTTGCTGGAAGTCAGATAGATAGACAAATAACACAGAATATTCTTGGCTTCAAGGTGTAGCCAACCAACGGAAAAGTGAAGGAATCTCTATTTAAGGATGACATTATGGTCTAGAGCTGGTTAGGAGCCACTGTTCTGATTATATACAACTATTATTACTATCATAATGATCATTATTACTATTTTTAAATCCATACACACAATAGTTACACACGCTCAGACACAAAGACACACAACACACACAGACACACCATAATCACACATACATGCATTAGTTTCAACCATCTCTGTGTCCAGAAATATTCATGTCCAGTTTTTACCCAAATGTTCATAACAGTCTACAAACATTTCTAAGAACATAATCTTGGGCATTAGCTAATTTAATTGTATTACCAACATGATTTTTATTGAGTTTCAAATATAGTCAGTTTGAAAGATGAATTATACCCTAATATTTGTAACATATATTAAATAGAGTAATATTTAGTTAATCCTGAACTATAAAGTATATGCTGATAACATATGCATCTTTACTCATTAACCACTAATGGATTCATGCTACACCTGATTAAAAAGATGGTGAAGGTTGGGATGCTCATGCATTTTCAATATTTGCTGAGCCTCCTCCAGATGCTGAGAATCTTTGAAGAAATTATCATTTTTGTTAGTGCCTTTGTTACTAAGTTATACATTTGAGAAATGTTGCCAACCCTATTTCCTTTATACATCTTGCTTTTTCCTTAAAATCAGCTTTATCTTCCAAACATGAAAGTCCTTTATGAACATTCACATTAATAAGATGAACATTTCTGGGCATAATTATTATTAATATTCTAATTTTTGTTAATGGTGGCAAGTTTTTGTTTGTTATTTTGCTTGTTTTTTTTAATTTTTTTTTTTTTAGAAAGGGTTTCTCTCTAAAATTGTCCTGACACTCACTCTGTATACCCGCTGTCCTGAAATTCACTTTGTATACCACTCTGGCCTTGAACTCACAGAGATCTGACTGGCTCTGCCTCCCAAGGGCTGGGATTAAAGGTATGTACCACCACTGCCTGGCTAATATGTCTAATTTGTGACTGTGAAAACTGAGAAACAGTGAAGTAGTTTGAAATGTGACTGGCAAGGCCAGGGTTCAGTTGAGGTATGTGTAGTGCACAGTTATCAGCTTCCCATTTTCTGACCTCAAATTCATTGAGAAGTCAGTGGATGAGGATAATATATTTTTCTGTGTCTGGTAACCTCATGGTTTAAAAGATTTTGGGTAACAAATCAAGTAAAAAGAATCTATCAACAGATATAAAAGGGTATTCTAAAACTAGTAACACTTCGATTTATATTTTAATGTTTTGTGCTAGTTAGGCGTTTTGGATATCAGCTAATTATTGTAGTTTGGAAAAGAAATCCTGTCTGTTTCCCACAGAGAATAACTTCTTCTGAGAATGTTTCCCTTGGTTATTAATATTTACATGACAATTACAGATTTGAGATAAGGCTACTAGGAAATTGGTTAATATTCGAAAGTGGTGGTTTAAATAATAATAGCCCTATATGTTCATTTATTTGAATGCTTGGTTATTAGGGGATCGTGCTACTAGACAGAGATTATTGGGTGTGGCCTTGTTGGAGTAGGTGTGGTCTTGCTAGAGGAAGTGTGTCACTAGGGGTGGGCTTTAGGTTTTTAAAAAACCCAACCTAGGTTTAGGGTCACTCTGTTGCCTGTGGACCTTGATGTACAACTCTCAACTTTACTCTTGAGCCATGCCTGCCTGCATGCTACCATGTTTCCTGCCATGATGACAATGGACTAAACCTCTGAATGGAAAGCTAGCCCTAGTTAAATTCTTTCTTTAATAAGAGTTGCCATGGTCATGGTGTCTCTCCAAGCAGTAGAACACTGACTCAAACAATAAATGTGATTTATAAACTTGTGTTCCAGATTTTCTCTCTCCCCTTCCACCCTCCCTCCCCAAAAAAAAAAATTCTAAGAAAATTCTGCTTTCTAAACAATGGCAAAACAATACTCTAGAAGAGTTGAATCTGTATATTGAAAAATATTTTAGGCCCTTAAAGTTTTTTTTTTTTATATAAAACAAGAAGTAATTGTTAAACGGGTCTAGAAATGACCACAATTATACAGCATTGAAAGCAGACATCAGTTCACCTAAGTTAATATGTACATACCTAATCATTACCTTTCTCTGCACCACTGGTCTCCAGTGAAGTCATACTCTTCATGTGATGATGAAAACTATTCACTAGTGCATGGGAGATATAGCAGAATGTTCTTAAGTTTCAACTTCATCTCATTCCTTAGATGTATTATTGGAATATAGTTTTCAAGTCATA
Organism: Rhynchomys soricoides; assembly: GCA_019843965.1. Taxonomy (NCBI): domain Eukaryota; kingdom Metazoa; phylum Chordata; class Mammalia; order Rodentia; family Muridae; genus Rhynchomys; species Rhynchomys soricoides. The sequence continues at coordinate 300,763 of JADRCH010000052.1, forward strand.
TTTAATAAAGTAATGATCACATATATGATGTGTGTGCATATTATTTTGGTTGATGGAGATCTAACAAAAACATTTATGCTAATGTTTTATTCTTTGTGTCCTTTCTCCCATTACTACCCTGGACATAGAAAAGATGCATGTTCATGGCATTTACCTTCTGAGGTTGTTTTACTATTGGGTTCAATTTGCAGAATTTCAAGTATTCTATGGGGGAAAGGAAGTCACATTTTATTTCTGTTTGGGAAGCTTTTTGCTGAGTCCCAGCAGTGTTGTGAGAAGTGAAGCTATACCACCGAATTTTCCTTTAACCATAAGCAGTTGTGCCTACAAATTCTACTTTCTACAGTAGACTTTTGATCCAACTCTGATGTTGATATTCTATTTAGAAAACACCAGTAAGTCCTTTATTCAGAGATTTAAATAATTATATCAGAAATATTATTACAATACATTTATTGATAATTTCTCCCTAGAGATAAACCAGACCAAATATTTTTAGTGAAATCTATGAATAAATCATTTTTTTAAATAGAGAAATTCTGATTTTTTTTTAACACTTTCCCTGTTCTTTGTAGGTCACTAAAATTTGTTATTGGACAATACAAAGTATTATCTGCTATGATGCAAATAAGATTGTGTTTCTCAGATTTTAGAGCCTAAATTTATGAAAAGATTATTTATAGAGTTACATTTTCAGAGAGTGGTTTATAAGTCATCTCCCAGGGCTTAAAGGAAATTGATTATTTATATGCAGAAGTCATTTCTTTGAATGACTGAAGTAAAGCCAGTCAAAAGATAGAGGATAAATTAAGCAACCAAATGTCTTTACTTAATCTGATCCCCCGGAAGTAGAACAATTGAGTCACTAGAAGAGGGGAGGGGGTAATTGAAGTCACCAGTACTTGTGTAGAAGAGACAATATTAGAGTAGAGGAACACTTGTGCTGAATGTTCTGTCACACTGATTCCTGAAGCAAAAACTTGAAAGGGGAAATGATTGAATCCAAGGTTGCATAATTGAAATGCTGATTCTATTGCAAAAAGCTTACCAGTGAGAAAAATATCTCAAAGTAGGAATTTATGAATGAAATTTATACATGACCATGGCCCGCTGTTCTTGGAATATATTACTAGAATAAAGGTAGCAACAAAATGGAAACTTTTCCCTTGCCCCAAACAATGGAGAAAGGAAACTGTTTATATCATTTATTTATACTGTTTTAATTTTAGATTGTTAGAACAGAATCCCTCCAATGACCTCAGCACCTCAGTGATTTACTTCAAACTACATAACATAAATGAAAATCATAAATGAATTTTTTTAAATTTAGAATCTACTGAATGCAGATATTAGTGTACTGTACTCATCACCATGTATCTTTGTAAGAAAAGACAGTAGATTCTACAGATGACCTATGGATCATGGAATAGCCTGGTAATGCTTCACAAAGTTCTACTGTTTCCTACTTGGCATCTAATCTTAAGTAATGCAACAAAGTGGGATCTTTGACAGCTCATGCCCTTCTTTTTCATCTCCCTTTTATAAAGAAACCAAATTCAACTTCTCATTCATGTGGAATGGTCTCTCCCATGCAGTTGTTATTCTTCTAAAAAGAATTTGTAGCTTGTTATTAATGCCAAAATTTGTAGAGAGGGGAGCCTTAGACTTAAGTCAGTAGGAAAATATTTATTATTCCTTATACTGATAACATTTTACTGATGTCTCTTTATGAGACCAAGCTAGGATTAAATTGCAAATAAACATATGACCTCTGGAGTATGGCAGGTCAACCAATGGAAGCACAAGAGTTTTAGAAATAAGGAAGTTCCCAGAATCCATGTGCACAGAAATGACTGGAGATGATTTTCAGACATTCAAAGATAACATATTTTTCTCTATCAGATCCAAAAATCAAATAAAGAGGCAGAAATACTGATTTCATTTTTCATTTTCTAAAAAAAACCCCAGAACATCTGGAAATTTAACTTTCCATTATTTATTAAATTACTAGGAAAACATTAACTTTAAATGGGGGTTTTTATAAGAATTGATTTTCTCTACGTTTCAAGATATCAGAATGCAGTCAGATTTATTAGATTATCACATTGGGCCATCAAAGGATTTTGGAAGTATATGAAATATACAGTTACCTGGCAAGTTGGAATAACAGCAAATAGAGATATAAACACTCTAGAGAGGTCAACCAGATATTTATACCAAAAGATACTATTTAGAACCCAACTCCAGATGCCCAAGTATCACAACAAAAACATAAACAGCACAAAAACCAAAACAATATGTACCTTTCAAAAATCAGTACTTCCATGCTAATGTTCTCTGCGAAAAGTAACATGTAAATATTAGTGTCGTGAGTAATCCATATAATGGGAGTAGTCAATCTCTGTATGACTGGATTTAAAATCTACTACTCAAAACAAAACATATGCTTGATAGTTTAGGCCCCAAACTCATGACTTGTTTGTTTGTGGACTCTAGGGAAGAACTTAGAACTATTATTCTGTTAAATGAGTATACTTCTAAATTTCCCCATAGTTGTTATTTTTATGCCCACGAAATGATTCCTCTCTAATCACTCACCAGAGGAGCTTCTGTTTTAGTAGATGGTGGTTAATACAGAGACTCATAACTGGTCAAGATATAGAGAATATAGCAGTAAGGAACACTCAGCTCTAAGGAGACATCTATATCACACACCCTCTCTGCAAAGTCTTAGGGTTCATTGTAGAAGAAAGACAAGGAAAACTGTAAAAGGCAGGGGTACCTTGTTGGACATCAGTGGGAGAAGCGGCCCTTGATTCTGTGTGGGTTCGATGTCCCCAGTGTAGGGAACGCCAGCGAGGGGAGGTGGGAGTGAGTGGGTAGGTAGGGGAGGGGGGATTTGATAGGGAGTTTCCAAAGGGGAGACCTGGAAAGGGTATGATAGTTGAAATGTAAATAAAGAAAATATCCAATAAAAGAAAAAAAGCCAGAGGTAGTGAAGACTGCACATGAGAATATTACTGTGCACATGAGCACATAGTGGCGGCGACTGCAAATACAAGCCTTGTATAAGACTAAGCCAGACAAAGTTCAAGCATGAATGAGAGAGTCTATTAATTTCCATTCTATTGCTGTTATAAGCACCACAATGGGAAGTAATCTGGGGAAAAAAGAATTCTTTTTATTGTGTAGCTTACAGTTCGTCCTGAAGAGAAGTCAGGACAGGAATTCAAGGCAGGAACCTGAAGGAGAGATTCGTATAAAAGGCCATGGAGGATCCCTGCTTATTGGCTTACATCTCATCAGCCCATGACGTGTTCAGTTTCTTGTATCATCCAGAACCACTTTTCCCAAGGGTGACACCACCCATAGTCTCTTGGGCTTTCTTTATGTCAACCATTAATGTAAAAAAGTGCACTAGGTTTGCCTGCAGGCTAATTTAATGGAGGTAATTCCTTAGCTGAACTACTTCTTGCCGATGACTCTAGTTTGTGTCAAATTGACAAAAATGTAACGAGTATAGGGAGTCACTAGTTTCATCTTTAGTTGAGAAGCTCTTGTCAATTGATGGCTGCCAGGTAAAAGAGAGCCAGTTTATATCTTCAGTGATATGGCATCAGGGAGGCTGCCCATATGTTTGTAGATGACTCTGCACACAATGGACTCAGTGGGTTCAGAAAGAGAGAGAGAGAGAGAGAGATAGAGAGAGAGAGAGAGAGAGGAGAGTGAGACAGACAGAGACAGAGAGAGACAGAGAGAGGTACACAGAGCCATACAGAGACACACAGAGGCACAGAAAGTCAGAGAGAGGGAGACAGATAGAGACACAGAGGCAGACACAGAAAGACTCAAAGACACAGAGTTGCTGGGAAGGAACAGCAACATGGGAGTCGGGGAGAGGTATTGGAAGAAGGAATGGAGAACGGTGTAATAGGCATATATTTGATAATTTGCTTTTTTAGAAAGTTAAAAAATCAAATTAAAATAAACACTACATTGATAACTGTATGTCAAAGTAAACCACTGAAGGTATCAATTGCAAGAAAATGAACCCATTGTATATTTAGGTCCTCATCAGCTCTTCCTAAAAATAACCCAGTTATCCAGCTGGAGGATCTCATGGGCACTCTCCCATCAGTGCTGAGGATGCTAAACATATGTCACAGATGCCGCCTTAGAGATGGGAGTTGATAGTTAGCCAGGAAATCATATGCCCTGTGATGATGGCTACACCTACACATGTAAAACAAGAAGGAACTGATCAGTTTACTGAACAAGCAGCACTCAGGGAGTGTGCCTCATGGCATCAACTAAATATGATTATAGTAATAACAATGAAGTGAGTGTACCTTTTATCATTTTTGGGCAACATTAATTACTTTTCTTTTCTTCTTTTTTATTTTCCAAGACAGGGTTTCTCTGTGTAGCCCCAACCATACTGGAACCCTCTCTGTAGACCAGGCTGTCCTTGGACTCAGAGATCCATCTGCCTCTGCCTCCAGAGTGCTAAGATTAAAGGCGTGCGCCACTACCACCAGGCTACAAACAACATTTAAATGCTAGTATAGTCCTTTACTGGTGTATTAGGGATGTTTATAAAACTCACAAATGTCTGAGTTCATTGAGGAAAACGATGTGAACTCCACATATAACTTATACATACTTCTGAATACATTAAAATACATATGAGAAGAACAAGTCTGTATATGTTAAGTCTTGATACAATTGTATTTTTTCTTAAATACTTTTTATACATGGTGGGTTAAAGCCATTAATGGAACTGCTCAGATACCAAAGGTGGTTTGTATTCCTGTGGATACCTTGAAGTGGTTATTTGAACAAATGAGATAAATCAACAATAAGATGATTGATAGAATTTTTTAAAGTCTCACAGTGTCAGAAATCCCCAATGTAATAATTTTTAAAATAATTGCTTTTTAAAATGCCAGTAGCAGTGTCATAGACCAAAAAAAAAAAAAAAAAAACCCAAAAAACTATGGACTATGGATTGAGCCCACAGCTTGTGGCTTGGCTCTTACTGGATCATTATCCTATGGCAAATAGACATCAAAATACTTTAAAAGGTTAGAGGCTCAATCTATATTTTGACTCATATATCTTTGAATGTAACAAATGTCTGTAACAAACTTAGAGCAGAAAATACTCCAGTGTGGTCCTTCTGATTACATGGTATTCAGTCAAGAGCTTCATTATTGTCCAGGTGTCTGGAAATTAAGAGAATGAGAAATGCAATATTTTATCATCTATAAAAACAGCAAGAAAGCTGAAAAGTGGAATGGGCAGATGAACAGTATATGGATAATTGAACCCTGTGAATGGGCAACTGGCCACTAGGCACTGAGAGGTGGCAGGATGGCTTGTACAATTGAATCAGACTGTGTTGATTCATGTACCACATGCAGCAAAATGATTGAATATGCTGCTGAAGCATGGAGGGGAGAGTAGGGATGAGGGAGTGAGGGATGCTAGAGATAATATACACATTTCTTCTCCGTTGCTAATACTTTCTCCTCTTTAAATACTTTTTCTGTTTCTAAATCTTTCTCATTCTATAGCGTGGGACTTGAGTTTTGTATTCAAGTTCCAAAAGGAGAAATGATTGCTAAATGTAACCCATGACAGTATATCTAAAGAAAATATCAAGTGACAAGCAAAGTAAGATTTCTTATTCTTGCATTGCTGAAAATTCAATGTTGGGCTTTGCTTTTTCTGAGGAAGCAGTCAACAACAGAGGTCATCTCCCCCCACCCCCAATAAGTCTGAAGAATATCAAAGTTGGCAGGCAAGGAAAATATAATATACTGAGACTGGCATACATGAGGTAGAGCAACTCATAATAATCTTTATTGAAGATATCATTAAAGAAAAATTATTACTGGTCTGCATATGAGCCTGAAATCAGTTATAGAGATCGGCCCACTTGTATTTATTCTTCTGGATGCATTGTGAGATTTCTTACAAATGTCTATACTGTATATGCTTTGCAATGTTTTTTAAAAGTGAATTATATGTATACATGTATATGGCACATTTTCTAGCTTCATATAGACATTCTGTTGAGTAGGTACAGGAAATTTCACAGTGCTGTGCCATAATGTAGTTATTAATAACTATTCTCCTAATAGTGGATGATAATATTATCTACTTAATGTTTTTTAACTTACCCTGCTTTCTAGATGGAAGAACAGGTTTCACGTTGAAAAGACAATCCTGTGTGCTTACCATTCCTGGTTTCTCCAGTGATCTGTGGGTCCAAGGAACTTTGTGCTCCCAACACAAATCAAACAGCAAATGTTGGTAAGGATTCAGGAGAAAGGAACCTTTATACAGTTATTGGGAATGCAAATTAGTGTAGCCATTATGGAAATCATTAGACAAGTTCCTAAGGTAAAAGAAGAAGAAGGAGGGGGAGAAGAAGGAGGAGAAGAAGAAGAGAAGGAGGAAGAGGAGGAGGAGGAGGAAGAGGAGGAAGATGAGGAGGAGGAGGAGGAGGAGGAGGAGGAGGAGGAGGAGGAGAAGCAGAAGCTAAACCCCTACTGGTTATTTCTAAAGAAAGCTAAGAAATACTTGCACATTTACCATTATCAATACTCTTCACAAGAGACAAAACACTGAATTGACAAAAGCCAGCTTTGTCACCACAGGGTAAACAGAGGAGGGCCACCAGGTATAAATTTGGTGACTGGAGCTGGTGCCAATAGCCAACTATGAGGTCCAGCACTCATAGTGTTGATGGGGGCTGGTTCAGATAGTAACTGACAGGAGCTATTACTGATGCCAGTGACTACAGAAAAGAAAGAGGAGGAAAATCATACACACACACACACACACACACACACTGAGTGGATAAAGCAAGACAAAGTTCCAGTGAGCAAGCTCCAACCACTTTATATACATAGATACATACATACTTTCATGCATGCATGCATACATACATACATACACATACACACAAAGAAAACGTATATAACAAATATAAGAAAAGACAAAGAGGCTATCAATTTCAGGTAACATGGTAAGTGTGGTAGGTTGAATATGCTTGGCCCTTGGGAAACGTCATTATTAGGAGGTGTGGACTTATTGGAGGAAGAGGTGTGATATCGTTAGAGTTCTGTGTTTTGTGGAGGTAGGGCTTTGAGGTATCATATATATGCTCAAGTCTAGTCAGTGTGAGCCAGACCCTCCTCCTGCCTGTCTGCAGTAGTCTCCTCCTGCCTGCCTATTGATCAAAATGTAGAACTCTCCACTCCTCCAGCACAATGTCTGACTGCATGCTGCTATGCTTTCACCATGATGACAATGGACTGAACCTCTGAAACTGTAGGCCAGCCCTAATTAAGTGTTTTCTTTTATAAGAGTTGTCTTGGTCATAGTATCTCCTCACAGTAGTAAAACTCTAAGACAGACCAAGGAAAGGTATCTGGGAGTGATTGGGCAGAAAAGATATAAGAGGAAGTGTTGCATAATGTTATTGTGAACTGTGTAAATAGTATCCTTGTATTATCTAAATGTTGATTTCTGTGCCTCCATGTCTGGCTGCAATCTGGACATGGCATTGTAGTGCTTATTCTAAGAATCTCTTGTCTCAATGTTGTATAAATGTTGATCTTCAATTATTTCTTATTGGTCATTAAAAAGCTGATCAACCAATGACTGGACAGAGGGATAATAGAGTAAGATTTCCATTCCCAGCCAGGGTAGGGGTAGAGAAGAGAAGAAGAGAAAATTCATTACAAGATGAGGGACCAGGAAGCAACATGGGAGAACACATAGAGCAGAGAGTCCAGATCAATATTTAAATGTAAGTATCTCAGGCTGGGAAGGGTGGTATTGGCTGGGAAGTGGCTAGATTAGTTTAGAGGATTAGAATAGATCAATATCTGCTTGGTTATTGTGCCTTAAAGCTTGTTGAATAAATCTAATAGTCTCTGTCTCAATTATTTGGAAGTTAGCTGGATTAGAGAAAAAACTGTTCTTTTAAATTCACACTAACAGAGAAGTGATTAATTCTATTTCAATTAAAATACTAAAAATTAAAATAAAAATATTCAAAAGAATGAAAAAAATAACTTTGCAACCCCTTAATTAGATAAAGTGTAGGGATTAATAGAACTGAAACAGACTCTGAACTATACAGAAAAAAATTGTGCTAGTAGGCATATTATCTATGGAATCATGAAACTATATGTAAATAGTGGCAAGATAGCAGCCGTCTTTGTATTTGGAACAGAGAAAGCAGAAGAGTGGTACTATTTTAATTTATGATGAGATTAAGTAATGTTATGCATAGCATAAAGGTAAAGGATAGCCAGAAACACTATCTGTGTGCTAAATTATGCAAATTATGAACACCGTGGTTCTTAGGACAATATTCTGTGCAGTAATAAGTCCATTTAGATACTAGAGAATTAATGTGGACAAGAAGCCTTTACTTAGAAACAAACCAACAACTAGAACAAATGTAGGAATGATAGGTTAGAAAAGTCAGCCTTCATAGTCCCAATGTCATATCACATACAGGGAACTGTTATCAACCGGTGTTTAAATCCACTAATGGAAACTGATGAAAAATTTATGGATTGTTTCATGACTCACTCGTGTAGTACTTTTAAACAAATTGTTCAAAAATCAAAATATTTTATTATAGAAGTACTTCTTAGGTAAAACCTTTTTCAAAATTTATCAAAGATTGAATCCCAGGGAGCTACATCATTTGAGAGCAGTGCTGTCTAATTACTACCTTTCAGTTTTTGAAGATAAACTATAAAATATGACAAATTATGCTCAACAAAAACAAAATTACCATGGAATGATTATTGCTAAAATGCCCAATAAAATATAACAGTAATATTCTTTTTATTGTATTTTCTGAAAATGTGTTATTAGTCAGTTTTCCCTTATTCCCTTTTGTAACACACGAATTTACTTAGATTTTAAAATATGTGCATCTATAACCAAGTAGACAGACCAGTATATATTAAAAGCTTGAGAGATACAGTTTGTTTATTAAATATCGATGAAAACTTTAAGGACATCATATTTGATGGGTCAAAACCAAACATTTTCCTGTTCAGTTCATGTAATGTTACTTGTGTGTGCATTTTTAGGGCTGAGAGTTTGGCACAGGACAATCAGTGTGCTCTTCACTGGGGAAGTCCACCATTCTTGCTCCCAGTTTTCCTCAGTTGTCTATAGTTCTTTGTGTAGAGGCCCTTGGACTTTTCTCCATCTACCTTGGCATGTCCACTGGTGTCATCCTTATAAGGCTCCCATTTGGAAAGTCATGTTGGTGAGACTTAATGGGTATAGCTTCTGATATATATGCAATATCAGTTAGTGCAAAATGAAGCTATACATTTGTAGAGAGCAGAGAGGGGTGTATGGAAGGTTTAGAGGGAGTAAAGGGAAGGGAGAAATGACATTATATTATTATATCAAAGTAAATGTTTTCATTCATGTTCTTGTCACAAACACACAAACACACACACATACACACACACACACACACACACACACTCACATTCAAATGATCTTTTAATATAATTTTGGTGAGTGTGGGAGGGCTACCCAGAGGTTGCTATATGTCTTGAAGACAAGTGAAGTATCCTAAATTCGGAACAAATTGGTTTGCAATTCTTCTGGATATAACATTGCACCCGAAGGGAATGTTCTAAAGGGAGGTAAAAACATGCCATTCTGCAGGGAATTTCATTAAACTCAGAAAGTAAACAACAGAAAAGCTTTAGGACATCACTGAACCGGACCAGATTCACTAGCCTCTTCCCTCCCCACAAGTTATGTATAAGCACTGCTGGAATACACACGTAGGCCAGTGGATCTGCCTGGAAGAGGCTCAGATTGCAAGAGCTGCCTTAAGGTGACATTCCAATCTGTCCAGCTGCCTGAAAGTTTCATGGTATATTCCAGGTTTCCAGCCTTCATCTGCTGTCATTCATGCTGGGGTGGGCTTTAGGTGATGCAGCTGTTTTGAGTCATTTCTGCTCCTGTAAATAAGCCCTCGCCCACAATTCCCATAAGTAACCCCAGCAAAATTCATTGGTTCACCAAGTTGGACTTTGGTGGTATCCTTAATGTGGTCTATAGTTGGTCCCCTAATTGAGGTGAATAGATATTTGCTTGTGTCTTTCTAGGAGTAATGCCATATTTTACCAGTTTTTCCTATTTTTTTCACAATAGTTCAGAGATTCAGTACAAAGTCTGTAACAAAAGCTTTCTCAGTTATGCATATTTTACATTCTTAGGAACCACTGAATAACCCTCTAGATTCCTCTGCCATGGGTTTTTAAACTTTGATCTCTTAGTCTGAGTGAGTAACACATGATTAGTTAACTCTTAAGATTCTCATGTTCATGGAGATCTACCTATGTCATACATCATAGTACAGGACTCTTATTTAGGGCTCAGTTTAACTGTATTCTTGATTTGGTTATAGCTGGCCTCCTTGGGAGCAATCACTCTTCTAACAGGCTAACAGGAGTATAGTGCTTTATCTCAGAGGGTGGACAGGAGCTAAATAGAGAATCCCTTTTCTACCAAGTAGCATGGTTGGACTTGAATATAAACCCAGGAAGTCATAAAAATTCTGTAAGAACTCCTGAATGGTGTGCTTCTCTTGTATCATCTTTTAATTAACAGAATCTCCATGTGACTTCATGGGGACGACATTTTTAAACATATGCCTTATGTGTATTTTCACTTGCTACTTTTAATCTATGGATTTTATTAAGGCAATAAAATGTCATTGTATTTTCAGGTTTTATAATCTTGTGAGTTCTTGCGCCCCTTGCGCCCCTTCCACCCCTTGCGCCCCTTACAGTGATTTTGAGAACTGTATTACAAGTCCTCAACAGGATAGTAAAAAATTTCTTATTCTTGTGTTCTTATGATTCCAATGCATGTCGTATCTCATGTAGTACAGATGGTTCTGGCTGTATTGTCTCTTTGGATTGTGTGCTGTTTTGCCTTAGTGTATACTTTTAAGTGTTTGTTTAAAACTAGATGTGTTACAGTCGGAAACAGTAGATAAGGCACATTGGCTGCTTATGTTAATCGATCCTGAAGTTGGGTTGCTTAGTTTTTCTCACAGTTGTAGATATTACGTATTTTAAATTCTTCTGATACTCAGTTTCCAGTGTGATTCTGCCTCTATTGTTCTTTGGAGAGACTCTTGCTTTGTTCTTTTCATTTATAAGCTCTCATCTAAGAGCTCTTTTGCCTGGTTGTAAGCTCTGGGAGAGGAAGCCTTTTTTTTTTTTTTTTAAATCTCAATTCGTAGATCTTGCAAATATGTTTGACCTTTCTTTATAGCCTTTAATTTCCCAGTAAATCTTAACAATACTACCAATACTGTCTGTAGAAGTCTTACTTTAGATAATTAAAGTTTTATTTTTTGTTGACTGTACTTACTTTACCTTTAAAGCACAGCAAGACAGGTAATGACTGTGGGTAGGATATATATTTATACCTATGCCTATGCCTATCTATATCTCTGTCTATAATCCCAGCTGAGACAGTTTCAGAATTGTATGGGCAGTGCTTTCCCTTCAGGGATAGAACTTTGTCTGCAAAGGGTTTTATGAGTGCTCGAGTCTCTTCCTCTCACTCTACCAGAAGCAGAGGAGCCTCCTTTGAGCCTCACAATGAGTGAGAGTTCTAATATTGTGGGTACACTACATCCCTGCTAGTCTGAAAACAGTCTATAGCAATTCATCAAATGTCTATACAATTTTCAGATGTATGACTCTGTGTGGATATAAGGAGATTCTGGTCATTTTATCTCCCTGGCTGCATGTTTTTCTTCAAGCATTCTGATATAGCTCAGTGTTCTTCACTATTATTAGATGTATTCAAATAGCATGCAGACAGCAATTTAATCATAGAAATACTAATATTTGTTGCAAGGCATTAAACTTTTATATTTTGTCATATAACTTTGTTTCCTTTTTATAGTTTAATTTTATTAATAAAACATTTAGTTACTAGATGATATAATAAAGTAGGTTCAGATAATAGAATTTTTGTTACTAAAAATAATCTTAGAAAGTAAGTTAATTTTTTGAGCATTTCGTGGAAAGACTATTTCTAGTAGTTCATATCCAGAAAGCATATTTTGTAAGGTGAGTCATTTGTTTTGAATCAAATAGCCTGGCAAGATATTTGTCTCTTGTTTAAATATATTCAAAAAGTACTATTGTAAAGTATGAAGTATGAAAATAGAAAAATCAATTTAGAAACATTCTTTCAGTAAAGAACCTTTATAGTTTCCACCTTTCTTTTATTAACTTACAATAGCATCTTTTATTGTTTTTACATGCATATATGCATACACATATATATTTCTAAATACCACCAGCTCAATCTTCATAATATTAATTGTATTAATGTTTTCAGAGCCTACCATTTAGTTTGATAACCAATTGCTGTGCTCTTCCCTAGAGAAGACTATTTCTCTCACTCTCAGCATTGCTTAGTTGCCAGAGGGAAACCATGCCTGGTACTAGAAACCTCATTAACTATTCAGTGCCAGAGAAGTTATATAGTAGAAGAACTTACTTTATTAACCAAGCACCATTCTATCAACAAGCTGAACACTTGTTTTAATATTCACAGGTGAGCACAGTCTTTCCCTCTCATTAATGAAACTTTTCTTTGCAGTAGAGGGAGTCTACCACTACAGAAAACAACAGCCAATCAAAATAAGAGTTGTGGAGCCCAGTCCTAATCAATACATCTTCCAAGTAATCCCTTATGCAAGCCTCAGAGAACATTGAGGAAGGAGGGATAGAAAGACTGTAAAAGCCAGAAGATCAGGCAATTTTCTGTGAGACTGTATATGAAATTAAGTTTTAAAGTCTCACCAACATGATTGCTCAACCATGAGTTGAACAAGAATGACAATAGACATGCCAAAGTGAATAGGGAAAAGCTCGTGAGTTTTCAACCTACACCAAGAATATATTTATAATGCCAAGTTTCTTTTTGATTTCAGTAATGGTTTTCTTTTTCCTTGTGTCTTAAAAGCTTATTGACATATAAAAAATATTTTAGAATCACAAATACCACTTGGTAATTTGTCTCTTAAATAGCCTTGTTTCCTATTTTTAAGAATAGATCTTCTCTTTAAGTCTTCTCTTAAAGAAAGATCCAACACACACACACACACACACACACACACGCACATATATAGATATGTATATATAAACTATATTTCCAAATATAGGAATTTCACTTAGTATGTGTAATGTTACTGGTATGTATATTTTCAGGACTAACCATTTGGGATTGAATAATTAATTGGTGTATTCTTCCCTGGGAAGACTATTTCTCCTGTGCTCAGCATTTATTTGCCTTTATTTTATTGTTCTTTTTGTAGGCTGCCTCAGTCCCATATTATCATATTTTTTAAACAAAATAAACTACATTTTTTTTCCAAAGGGGGAAAAGAAGATCCAACAAGGTTGACTAGAAGTTCCATATGCTCCCTGTGCATGATGGCTGTGTACTCACTCTCTGAACTGTGAGCCCCAATAAACTCATCTTCTGTAAATTGCCTTGGTCAGGGTATCTCTTCACATCAATTGAAAAGAAATCAAGATAGAATTGAATAAATAAATGAGTAGATAATAAAACACTAACAAAATAAATAGAAGATGACAGACAAAAATTGAAAATACTCCCATGTTCATAGATTAGAAGAATTAATATTATTAAAATGTCAATATCCAAAAAGAATTAACAGAGTAAATGCAATTCTTATCAAAACTAATGAAACTATATCAGAAATAACAAAGGGTCATAATTAATTTGGGACTATAAAAATACACCCAAAATATTAAGTATCACACCAATTCAGAAGGAAAAATAGGTGAATAAACAAACTGCAACAACAGCAACAACAACAACAACAAAGACAACAAAACCTCCTAAAGCTTGGATCACAATTCTTGATTTGAAAACATACTGTAAAACTACAGGAGTCATGCCCACATGACATTGCCATAAAAATTAGTCTGAAGAACTGAAGACAAATGGAAAAGTAAGGAACTCAGAATAAAACTATATGAATATCTTCGACTAAACAAAATAATAAAATGGATCAAAACTTAAAGCTATTATGCTATAGGAGAAAGTAACACTCTTTGCTTTAAGACATTGGCATAAGCAATGATTTCTTTATTTTCTTTTGGAAAATATTATAAAACAAAATACAATAAAATAAGTGAATAAGACTTTATTAGAAGCTTTTCCCAGCAAAGGAAATTTCCAAGATACGATGTGTAGAATAAGAAAATATCAAGTATTTATCTGAAAAGGGATTAATATCCAAAAGTACACAAAATATTTAATAACATACACACAAGTAAACAGTGTCAAGGAATAAATGATTCTTACAGCCATTTCTCTAAAGTAGATATTTAAATGGCCAATGTATATACAAAAGATTCTAAATATTATTGATAATCAACAACAACAAAAAAACATTATTACAATGAGATATCATCTTACCTGAGTTAAAATGGCTTTTACCAAAGAGACAGCAAAATAACACATGCCACTGAGCATATGGAGACCCAGAAACTCTTCTAGATTATTTGTGGGAATATAAATTCATTCAGATACATGGAAACAGTATGGCGTTTCCTCAGAATCTATAAGTAGAACTGTGATTTTATCTAACAATGTCTCAACTGAGTATATTCACTGGACATAATGCTACCATATCGAAAACTCAGTGCTCTTGTGGAGCTGTTCACTGGATAAGATCTGGAATCCAGCAAAGTGTTCATCTATTAGTAAAATAGAGCAAGAAATGTGGCATATGTATTAAATAGGGAATTATTCCACCACAAGAAAAAATTTTAGAGGAATTTTAATCTAGTAACATGGTTGACTGGCAAGCAATTGCATCCAAAGACCTAGGTCTGTATGATCTGTCTGGGATGCAGACATCTCACACATCTTTAATCTCTCTGACTCTAATACAGACATGTCCGTAGTACACACATTTAAGGTAAAATTAGTTTATAGAAGGAAGCATCCATAGTTGGAAGTGATGTCTAATTGAGAGGCAGACAAGGTAATGAGTCAGAGAATGGTTTTACAGAATGAGTCAGAGATAGGACATACAACTCTCATGAGAACAGCATAGGAAAGAATATTAAGAGCAATGCAGGGAGAGAGTCAGTCAGCTAGGAGTCTGTGCAGTGGGTGCAGTCAGTGCAAGGGAGTTGAGTTCATCTGTGAATTCATGCAGTTCAGTTCAGGTCAGAGTCAGTTGAAGCCAGAGAATAAAAAGGTGTTAGAAGATTAGAACAGATTGCCAGAGTTAGCTGAGGTCAAGCACAGCAATCCAATCAGAAGCTGAGAGAACCAGATTGAATCTGTCAGCTTGGAGAGGAGTTTGAGCCAGAACAAAGTTCAGCTATCCAGCAAGAGTTCAGAAAGGACTAGAAAGGGTGAGCTTATTCAGCAGCAAGCCTCTGAGATGACAATTACATCTGGTGAATAAAAGTTACTTTCACAAAGAATGGATTTTGTTCACTGTGACAAAATTGATGAAACAGGAAGATAGCATGTTAAATAAAATCAGTGAGATACGAGAAGACAAATCCTGCATTGTTTTATACCACATAATTCACAACTACAGCTCCAACAACTTCTGATACATTTATAAATATCTTTTAAAAGTATGAAATTTTCCACCAAGAAGAAATTATAAATATTTGATACTATGGAAGCATGGACTATCTTATCTTTGAACATTGTGTGCGTGTATTGAATTAAACATATTATATATCACTTGAAAACTCTAAATCAAGGAGGATCTAGGAAGAGTTGGGCAAGGAGAAACTGTAATCCAAATATATTGTGCAAAGAAAATATATTTTCATTAATAAAAATCATTGAACACACACAAACAAATAAACTAACCGTAGAATTTGAAATAGGTAGTTAACAATATTTCTTTCCACACTCAATGACTGTGAGGATTAATTTGTATAAATACTTAGCATGGTGTTAGCATTCTTAAAATGCTCATTTGGAGACTTCCTATGTAGAAAAGCTAAACAAAAGCATTAACAACAAAGAAAACAAATATAGTTCTTGATAACCCGTCTAAACGATTGGATTATCATAGGTATAAATTCTTATTATCCTACTGTAAGGTGGATAACTATAATTAATACTACTTAGAAACATTTCTGGAGTGCTTTGTGAGATGTTTTTAATCATATCTTTGAGATTATCACCTCCTTCTCATTTATTGTAAATCCTGAAAATACAATTGCTTTATTTCTCCCATGGTGAGAGCAGGATTTGAAAGGCAACAAAACAAGCTGCTCCTTTGTGATTAGGTATGAACTATTATTAATTGGACCCCTTGTTCTTTTTCTTAATCAGAAGTCTGGTTTTAGTCTCTTAATGTTACAATTAGAAAAACAAATTCAAATAGGTTTTTTATTAAGTGATGGATTGTATTACCATCCATCTGTCCTAAAGATATTTTCCAGTGTTTGTACATGTATGTCTTTCTTTATAAGTACCCAAAGAAACACATCAAGCATAAGTAAGTTAGAGTAAAAGATAATTATAACAGCAAAACACTTTACTGGAAACACATTTGAATTCAAGGACAGCACTACCTAAGACCAACTGCAGCAGTTTGAATAAAAATGGCCCGATAGACTCATAGGGAGTGACCCTATTAGGAGGTGTGTCCTTGTTGGAGTAGGTGTAAAGGAAGTGTGTTGCTGAGAGGTGAGTTTTGATATCTCAGATGCTCAAGCCAGGCCCAGCATATCTCCTCCTGCTGCATGCCCCCTGGATGTGGAACTTTAAGCTACCTCTCCAGTACAATGTCTGCCTATGTATTGCCATCTTTCTTGCCATGATGACAATGGACAAAACCTCTGAGTTGTAAGCCACTCCAATTAAATGCTTTCTTTTATCAAAGTTGGTGTAGTCATAATGTCTCTTCACAGCAATAGAACACTAAAGCATATGCTAACTCTTGCTCTCCCTGTTTGTGAGTGAAGCTCCAGGAAGCTCCAGGTACATGACTAGCTTGCTAGCATGTGCTGTGAGCCTTCTCTGTCACTGAGTATCATCAGTTCTGTGCTGTTCTGGTCTTATACCATCGCTCTTTCCTACCCTCTTTAAACATTGTCTTTACACTAGTCCATGCTTCCACATAGCAACACCAATGGCAGTGATTGAACATGTTCCTGGTGCCTGATTTAGTCTCAAAAAATGTAATCACATTTGTCTATATTTGTTTGCAACATGACAGTAGGTAGTGCTTCCAAATATTTTTAGAATAATGTGTAACAATTTAAATGGAATAAAACTTGTCAAAGGATAATTATAGACTGATATGACTTGTGATGCATTATAGAGTTTCAATAATGTACTTGATCACTGTCCTATTTGCCTTAAGTTTAACAATGTCTTAAAAGATAACCAGAATAATTTTAATTCTCATATAAATAGAACTGCACTCAGTGAACTAATACTCCATGTCAAGTGAAAAATACTATGAGAATACATATTACTCACTATAATCCATTAAATATTTCAGTACTTATTGGATATATACTTTTTTATTGGAAAATTAAAGGACATAATTTTAATCATTATTTTAATTCCTAATTGAAGAATTAGTAAATAAAAGAAAAATAAGTATGGCACTGTGCTATTTGACACATTGTAGAGTCTATCTGAGAAGAGGGAACCTCAGCTGAGAAAATATCATTAGATTGGCATGTAGAAAAGCCTTAGGGCTTTTTCTTGAGAGATGTTTGATGTGAAAGGCCCTATAACTGTGGGTGGTGACACCCCTGTTAGGTGTTCCTGGGCTGCATAAGAAAGCAAACTGAGCAAGTCAGAGAAAGCATGCCAATCAGCAACATTCTTCTATAGTCTCTGCATTCAGTCCCTGCCTTCTGTTCCTGTCTTGAGTTCTTGCCATGACTTCTTTTCATGATGGACTGTAAGCTATGAAATAAACCCTCTTCTCCCCAAATTCTTTTTGAACATAGTATCAAAAGCATATTATTATAGCAATATAAACCTAAATAATACAGACAGTCTTATGGGATGCACCCTAATAGAGAGATATAGGCAACTAATAGCTGCTTAGATGGAGAATTAACGTTCCCCAGGAATGATTCCCCTCATTGATTATACAATCCCCAGTGGTCAGACTTGAAATAATTTATATTCAAACTACACTAAAGAGACTTAGCAAATTACATTTATATATGTCTACATTTACATGTACATAACTAATAATTTAAGAAAAGGAGGCCATAAATTTGAAAGGGTAAACAAAACCATGCTGGAGGGGTTAAAAGGAGAGAACATGGGAGTGGTTGGAGGGAGGAAAGAAACCTGAGGATGTGTAGCTGACATTTAATACTTTGTGGGTTCTCTTGTCTTCCTCCTTTCTCCACTCCTTTTATTCCATCCTTTCAACCCCATATATAGGAAAGAAAAAGAATAGAGAGGAAAGGGGTAACATTTATCATTAGAGTATTTGCTGCTGATTAGGGACATCAAGTTCCTTGGGACAAGATTGATCTTCACTGCTAAGATTCCAATTTCTTCTTGTTGTTTCTTTGTGCAAAACTAGTTAAGAAGCCACAGCCAATAAAAACCAACCAAAAAACTAACAACCCATACAACCAACAATCAAACAACTAACCAACCAAATCCTCACCTCTCAGGGCCCTGTACATATCCTCTGAAAAGTCTCCAGAATTCCAAAAGTCACACAATTGCAGAAGCTATCTGCTGCTGGCAAAATCATGTCCATGCTAGAGCACGAGGCAAATCATAATTAGCTGCTGTGAACAATCTAAGGCAGCTCTATATCCCACACCTGCAATTAAAACAAAACATATGCTTACATAGTATCTCTGTGTTTTTTTTTTTAAAACAAAATGCCAAAATTGTCACTACAGGGATGTAATTATATTGTAGATTTTAAAAACTATGTAAGATAGTACAAATCATTTAGGAACATTTATCTTGGATAAGAACACATGGTGGAAGGAGAGACTGAATTCTGAAAATTGTCTTTTGATATGCATATGTATACCCATACCCATAGACAAAACAACCAAACAAATTGTAAAAGACAAAAGAAAAGTAAGCTCTAGCAATATTACTCAAAAGGAAAAATAACTTTGCCATTGAGCTTTATGATCTGAATTAGACATTCAAGATCCATATGGCAGAAGAAAAAAGCAGTGCCTGTAAGTTGTCTTCTGACATTCCCATGTCCATCATGGCATATGTCTATACTCTGTATCTCTCTCTTTCTCTCTCTCTCTCTCTCTCTCTCTCTCTGTCTCTCTCTCTCTGTCTCTCTCTCACACATTATTCATATACACAACACACAGATAATACACAAATAATATATACACAAATATTGCCCCATATACTCATGTTAAAAATAATAAAAAATAAAATGCAATAAATATTCTTTTTTGGGTAATAGTTTATACTATCCCTTTTCTTTTTACCCCTCCCAAAGGATCATTTATGTGAAGCAAAGGTGATATCTTCACAACCAGTCTACCTTGCTTATTACTGATGTTTTTTGGCAGTAAAACAGGTTGATAATAGCAATTAAAAAAAAAGCAAACTAAAAATCTCTGAACCTAGATAGTTATAAAGATTTATGTTACTGAAATTTTCTTATGAAAACATAGTAACTAATGTATTTTAGCCTTGATAGTATTCATATATATATATATATATATATTCATAACATACATATGTGAATATATTAGCCTTGATAGTATTCATATGTATATATATATGTTATATACTCATGTATTTATAACACATGCAAATTATATATATTATATATGTATAATTTGTGTGAATACACATGTTTGTGAATGTGTACAGACATTAGATGTCAACATCCAGTGTCTTTTCACTTCTCAAGTTCACAAGTGCCTTTTCACTTCCCCACCTCCGTTTTAGATCTAAACTCTCTCACTGAACCTGGAGATTGTTGATTGGCCAGAATAATTGGCCACCAGTTCCCAGGGAGCATCCCTTCTCTTTCCCAGTGTTGGGATTAGAGGTGCACACCGTGTGCCTGATATTTCATGTGAATGGTGGGGATCCAAACTGAGATCTTCATGCTTATGTAGCAAGGGCATTGCCAATTAAATCATCTTTCTAGCCCAAAATTATACTACTTAATATAAAACAAGCATTAATATATTTTAAACCCCTGAATTTTAAATAAGACTCTTAAAATTTTCCAGAGAAAACAAAATTACCTACAAAGATTAATTGTTGATTATATAATTGATAATGAGAAATTCAAACTAGTAAAATTTAAAGTGAGAAACCATATTACTAGCAAATGACACAGCAAACTGAAATCAGCTCCCTCGAAGACATTGAAATACAACTAGTCATAAAATTGCTGGTAGGATTTTTATATCTATTCTTTCTTGTTAATGAGACTTCCTAGTAGATTTAGGAGGAAGACAGGATAGGAATCTCTTAAAGGACTAATTTTAGAACAAAAAATGTATCTAGCTCATTTAATAAGTTACTTACTGTGCATATTTTCAGTTTTACATAACAATCAATAGCAAGAAACTTAGGTATTATTTGTTTTTGTGATTCTAAACCATGTTTACCTGTTCTGAATAAATTGTATCCACTTAGGATCACAGTTTTTGTCTAATTCTTATACATTTGTTTCATAGGCCATCCTAACTTCAGAGCTTGAGCAAAGCCATTGTTAAATTTGAAGCACGTAGAATCTGATTTATTTAAACTCTAATAAAGTTTATTAGACAGTTCTAGTATGGATAAATATTTATATGTTTGAATTAATGAAGTGAGTTCATTCATTCATTGTAATATATTCACTCAACTTCTGTCTGTGCTGGACTCCTCTGGGAACTAAAGATGCACACATTGTAATAGCAGACCTGGCATGGTTCCTGCTTCCCTGGAAGTTTACAGTACTGAGAAAATACTAGCATATGTGAGAAGAAATAGAAGATGGCCACAGATATCAGATAATAATGAGCTTCAGGGAAGAGTGGTTGGGAGAAACAGCAAGCTTTTTCTAGATAGGATGTGGTTGTTTAAATAGGAAAGGCCCCATAGACCCATGTGCTTGAATGCTTAGACCATAGGAACTGGCACTGTTGGGTAGTATGGCCTTGTTGGAGTAGATGTGGCTTTGCTGGAGGAAGTGCATCACTAGGGGGAAGGCTTAGACAACTCATAAATGTTCAAGCTATGCCCAGTGTGTCTCACTGTCTCTTACTGACTGTGAATCAAGCTATAGAATTCTCAGATTCTCCAGAACTATGTCTGCCTGCATGCCACCATGCTTCTCACCATGATAACAGACTAAACCTCTGACACTGTAAGCCAGCCCTAATTAAATGCTTTCCTTATAAGAGTTGCCATGGTCATGGTGACTTTTCACTGCAATAGAAACCCTAGGACACAGATCATCAGAATTTGCCTCCTGGAATGTGTGTTGCTTTTATAAATGTCTAATCTCTGCTACAATAAATCGCCATAGACTTAGTGTCTTAAAACAGAAAAATATATGTTTTCACACTTCACATATCATGGTTTTCACATTTTACATTCTTTGGTTCATAGTTGTCTCTACCTCCTCCCCACCCTCTCATGGCCCCATCCAAAACCATTGAGGATAAGTTGAGTTCTTACACTGAACCATGCTAATCCTCCTTTTTCTGTTGCAGATCTTCCTATGTGGGCTGGATGGTGTTATGTCAACTTGATACAGTTAAAGACATCTGAAAGAAGGGAACCCTAAATTGGAAAAAAGCACCCCTATGAGTTTGGGCTGTAGGCAAATCTGTAGAACATTTTCTTAATTAGTAGTTAATGGGGGAAGGGCACATCTCATTGTGGATGGGGATGCCCCTAGGCAAGTAGTCCAGGGTTCTATAGTAAAGACAGCTGAGCAAGCTATCAGTAGCAAGCTAATAAGCAGCATTCCTCCATGGTTTCTGCATCAGCTTTTGCTTCCAGGTTCATGCCCTGTTTGAGTTCCTGCCTTGACTTCCCTCAGTGATAGACTATGATCTGAAAGTATTAGCCAAATAAACCCTTTCCTCCACAACTTGCTTTTGGTTATGGGGTTTCATCATAACAGTAGCAGCCCTAACTAAGACACTATGCTTCCATTTTCTATTCAGAATAATCTTCCTGGTTACCCTGGGCTCATATAGTATTAAAGGGTATCTCCAATATCAGAATGGTTCATCAAGCCGATGTTGATTTCACTATGAAGGTAATGTTATGGCTTCTTGGGGTGAGATGTAAATGTTCTAGAAACCATTGTCTTGAATCACAAAGCTCTTAAGCCCAAACTGAATGATGAATAAAACAAAACCTGTGAAGAGGTGGGAAATGGCTGTGTGCAGGCTCTGTTTAAAAGTATAGTAAGACTTAAAATGATGTCAATATGGCAGTGGTGGTAAAGTTACAGATAGCAAAGCAATGCAATTTTAATACTTTAATTTACTAAACAACTGGTACATGAGTGCATAGTGAGACAAGGTCTAAAATTCAGCTGTGTTGACTTCCAGTGCTAATTTCACTTTTTTTGTATGTTTTAGGAATATTTCTTATATTCCTAGAAACCAAAACCTATTTTGGTTTAGGTTATCATAGATTCTGATGTAACAGTTCAGTCATTTATTAAGGGAGTCTGAAGTTATTCTAGCAACTAATACAAGAGGAAGACTATGTATTTTATAGCCATATATTCCAGTGAAATATTGAATAACATTTTTTTCTGGATGAAATCTGGGACAAGCCATAAGTAAGCAGAACTTCATAGGTATCAGCTACCAGAAATATAGTTTGCAGGATGCTTCTGGAGACTGTTGATTCCTTAGTGCTTAAAGCCTTCGGTGGATTCAGCAGAGGCCAATAGTACAGCTACTGCAAGCTCTGAAGAAGGGCGCTTCAAGCACAGGGACATGGAGGTATGTGGGATGAGCTAAAGAGCTATATAACAAGCCAGGGTTCTACATGAGACCATCAACAGCATTGCTGGCCCAGTTTCTTTCTGTATCTTATTTGTCTAAAGACAAGAAAAAGCTTAGTGCAAAAGTTGCTGCAGGAATGTGACTGACATTCTCAGCACTATTGATTTGATAGGGCATCTAGCTTGGTGCAGGGTGTGCTCCAGCACACCAGCATGAGGCCCAGACAATAGCATCAGGAATCTTCTTACCATGGAAGACATGAGACTCCTGTTTTGTGATAGTCTTGGAATATCCTAATGTTTTAGAAAGTCTGGTTTCCTACTGTAATAGATGTGCCAGCACAGTAAGCTATATTACAACGAGATGCAGATAATCTGTGTACTGAACTTCAAATGGAATTCGTGGTGCTTTCTGAAAGTTATTGTTGATTGCTTGATTTTATTTTTAAATAAATATGACCTTAAATTGTCTTATTACTCATAGGCTAAGATTAATTCGTATTTATAAATAAAAATGTGAAACAGTGTCTTAGTCAAAGTCTCTATTCCTGCATAAAATATCATGACCAAGAAGCAAGTTGGGAAGGAAAGGGTTTATTCAGCTTACACTTCCACATTGCTGTTCATCAGCAAAGGAAGTCAGGACTGGAACTCAAGCAGGTCAGGAAGCAGGAGCTGATGCAGAGGCTATGGAAGCATGTTACTTACTAGCTTGCTTTCCCTGGCTTGCTCAGCTTGCTGTCTTATAGAAATCAAGACTACCAGCTCAAGGGTGTTACCACCCACAATGGGCCCTCCCTCCTTGATCACTAATTGAGAAAATGCCTTACAGCTATATCTCATGGATGCATTTCTCAACAGAAGCTCTTTTCTCTGTGATAACTCCAGCTTGTGTCGAGTTGACACAAAACCAGCCAGTACAAAGAGTATCACTTTCTAAATAGCCCAACATTGATTGCTCTGGTATCTACGGAATGTATCAAAGTGTGCTTATAGATACTCATTTCTTTCCAAACTTCTTTCTTGATAATTTCTTCTTAAAGTCTTATTCTAAGTTGAATTCTATCTTCTTCTGTGTAGTAATTGAATCACAGCCTGAAATAATTCTGAGCCATCTAGTTTCTTATAAGCGCGACTTTATGGCACACTTGTGAAATAAAGTTCACTAAGGGAGGCAAAAATGTGTAAAAATGTCTTTAACAGTAAGATCATAAGAGCATCTAGGGAAGATGATGCTTAAACCTACCAATTGCGGTGATACTAAGTTTGTCAGTGTATAAATTTATCAGAATATATTCTTTCTAATTAGTTACTAATTTTTATAACAGGTATAAAATATTGTCTATACATAGTTCACTAACATGGCAATCATTGTTAAAATGAGACTTACTTGAATCGTTCTATCCATTGCATTGCATGAGGCTCTTTTTCTGTGACAGATGACATTAGTCTTGTTTTCACTTCCATTTTCCTTTTTATATTGACTGTATAGTAAGCAATTAATCTTTTAAGCAATTTAGATCATGCCATAGAAACTTAAAATGACAAGAAGACAGCTAAATGTTGGAGTGATTTCAGTGAGTAGCTACCTCTGCTCCTGCCATTGTGACTTCCCTGATGGAGCACACCCTCTAATTGTGAGCCATAATAAATCCTTCCTTTCTTACATTGCCTTTCCAAGGCATTGTAGTATGGCAATGAGAAAAGTGACTGAGCTAGAAAATTATTAAAGATAAATAGGGCTCTTGGCGAGGTGAACCTGGCCATGTGGTTCTTGAGACTTCGGAATTAGTTTATGGGAAGAATTTGCATAAGTACAACACTTTGGGTTAGGGAGCTCCTAGCAGGCTAGAAGCAGAGCTTAGTAAGTAATTCTTACAAGACTTTGGAACACCAGAATAGTGAGATGAATACAGACAGCAGAGACCTTGTCTGTGAGGTTCCAGATGCAGCAAGTACTGTATCATGAACTAGGCTAAAAGTCTTTCATGTGATACTTTATCAAATTATCTGGCTGTATTCTGCTATAACTTGAGTGAGACTGAATGCTTGAGTAATGGGCTAATTTGTTTGGTATCAGTTTGTTGCAGGCATTAAAGATGTAAAGGTGAGGAGTTCATGAAGCTTACATGATTCTAAATACCAGAGGCCAGCCAATGCGTTGCAAAGCCAGATCTTGTAAATGTTCTAGAACTATTCATGCTTACATCTGAGGATACTGAGTGTATATACTTGGAAATGAGAGAAATAACAAAAAAGTGATTATTACTAAGGAAAAAGTTGCTAGATTTATCCCCCACCATGTTACTTTTCCTTTCCACAGAGTCTTAAGTACCCCAAGCTGACCTTGAGTTTACTGTGTAGTGCTGGACACTGAATGCCAGGGCTTTGTTCATGCTAGGGAAGCATTGTGCCAACTAAGCTACATTCTTAGCTCCTTTAAAAATGTTCTGTGTGTATTCCTCAAGTTTAAATAGTAAGAATATTACTTTGTATATTAAAAGATTTTATTGAAAAAGAAATATTTAAAAAATTGAATAAACTATATTCCTCACTTCCCCAAAAGGTATTATTGTGCCAAAGAGGTGGAGATGAAGTCTACACTGCAATGGAGATATGAGAACAATGGAGATACCAGGCCTGTGGAACATCAGTCAATTAAATATGCATTGCACAGAGTGGAGTCATCCTCCAAAAAAGGCTACATATACTGAAGGTAATAAATCTGAAGGAGAAGGGAGGATTAAGGCATTAGAACCCAGATGATTCCATCATAGCTCCAGATATTGGACATGGACTTTCAGGATTTACCCACTGTTTTCTGGTCTTTCTTCACTTGGTATTTCTTTGTTATATTTTCATTATTTTCCTTGGAAATTGGACTGTTTGTTCTGTGACACTGTATATTAAAAGTATATATTTTGTTTAATTTAATTTTATTTTAGGAACTTAATATCTAAAGATTGCCTTGAGTCTCAGAAAGAACTGAACTTTGGACTCTTGAAGTGTTGGGGCTGTTAAAGATTATTGGGACCTTTAGAAATAAATTAAATGTACTTTGCATTGTGTGATAAAATGAGATTGTAGGTACTAAAGTGGAATTTTATGATTTAAAGTGATGTGTTTTAGTGTCAAATTGGTATAAGGTAAAGTTGTGGTTAATCTTTGTCAATTTTACAAGATTTAGAATCACCATGGAATTATTTACTGGATGTGTCAATATGTGTGCACCAGAAAGATTTATCCTGAATGTAAGCAGCACCATCCACATCTCTGTACTCCATATTGCTGATTTAATGTGACTTCTCCCATGCTTCTGAAAGCATGATATCCTTCTGTGATATATCATATCTTCAAACAGTGATCCAAATTATCACATTATTCTCTAAGTATTGTTAATATTCATGGATTGGAATGGGACTTCATTATTAGTTCCCATGTTCACAGACTGTCATTTCCTATATTCTTCTGACTTTCTAGTATATAAACAGAAACATTTGGACTATACAGCCACCAATTGTATAACCAAGTCTATCAAATTTAACATCTAATCTATAATTTTATATGTATTAATATATTGTCTATATTTCTATCTGCAGATATTCAGATGGATTTTGCCTTATAGAGATTGCTGACTAATGCAAATTTAGGGACTGAGAACATTTCTAGAGAAGTTTAATTATAAGAATGCACTTACTAATTTGGCTTTGTGATTTCTGAAGTTGTTTCTCTAATTTGATTAAATTGCATGTTGCCAGGAACTCTTCTTGTAATATTAAACTGGGCACTGATAATCCATGTCATGAACTGTTTAAATAATAGAACTAAAGAAAATAGACTTAATACTTTTTTAGTCACAACTTATGAGGATCAGGGGATTTAAAGACTTTATAGATGGTTCTTTTGCTCATTTTCAGAAAAGTGAAGAATTTAGTATTGTTGACTGATATCTGACAGCACCTCTGAGCAAAGTAATAAAGGACAATAATGAGCTTAGATATACAGTTTCACAGCTTCACATGCTCACAACCAATCCTGTTATCTAATTAGTTGCTAAAGGAAAATGTTCTTTCCCATAGCTTTAGGGTGGAAGTGGTTGAAAAACCAAGCACAAACCTTCATCATATGATTGGCTGAATTTCAATGCTAGTAACTCAGTCTGAAAAGTTATCTTCATTAAAGTGACACCATTCCTTAGAAGAGAATGAGTTCCTGGAAACTGGATGCAGATGTGGAGTAGTACCATCAGGAGGATGGGCACATGGAATTCCTAAATTCTGATGTGTTCATTTTGCAGAGAAAATGTTCTCATTACCCTCATTGGCAGAGGCATCCCTACTCCTATGTCCCATGGTCTTGGCTTCTCTACCTCTGCCTGAGGGAATTAACCCTGTATTGCCTCATAAAGAGAATACTATGATAAGTTGGTTGGTTGAGGAAGAAAAGACTGGGGCTTAGTTTAGAGAGGATTTTAAATGTCATATGGTTGCCATCTGAAACTGGAAAACTGTGGTATTAAACCCCTTCCTTGATACATTCTTATAGGACAATGGTGGTAGAAATCTTTCTGGAAGTAGAGATTTGACAAGTATACATGGTAGTACTTGGGCGGAAAATGATAAGGTATACAAGTAAATAATGATTAATGGAATGTAGCCAATCTTTAGTAATAGTTAGAGACTTGGAAGTAGTATAGTTAGAAAACAAGTTACATATTTGCCAAACATGAATATGTATAGACTTCTCTAAGTTGACCAAAGATTGAAGATAATTTGCATCATGTAACATTCTCAAAGTAACTGTAGTAGAAAACGACTTAAATAATCAAGTGGATACAGTGGCCTGTTCTGGATAGTTAAAGTCTTTCTTCAGATATCATTGCCAATGGGTTCATGAAACAAATGACTACGGTGGCAGGGGTGGAAGTTAGCATAGTCTTGGTCTTGAAGTGCCACCTTCTGACAAGAGTGTCTTATGAGTGTAGGACCCCTGAAGTTCCTCCACGAAGTGTCTTATCTTGCCTAAGCAGGATGGAGGAATCTTTACTTGCCCCTGGACACGTTTGCTTCTTTTGGGAAGCACATAGCCATCTGATTGCACCCTGCCCTGAAATCTGCACATCACCTGTTTCAGAACACAGGCCACCCTGGAAATAGGCATATCTCTTTAAAAGGTTAGACAGTTACAGCACAGCTTTATTACATTTCTAGAAAAATTCAGTATACTAGATAAATTTATATCCAGTCATATTCCTGTACCTTGATAGCAAAGAATAAAACTACTTTGTGACTCATGTTCTGTCCCTAACTTTATTGAGATCCCATGAATAATTTTGGGTAGTTTGTACTAAGCATAAAACTAATTTGATTTGGTTAATGTAGATCAATTTTGTTTTGTTTTGTTTGTATTTTTAAGACCTGCCAGAGTCCTGAGATGGGGAAGGCTCCCAGGAGTCAATGCTGGTGACCTAAGATGAGATGCATGGTAGTGGGGTATGGAACCTGAATAGTCTGCCTCTTATAGCAAGGCTGGACCCCCAGTGGAGGAATACGGATACCAACCCACTCACAAAACTTTCTACCCCAAAATTGTTCTGTCTAAAATAAATGCAAGGACAAAGATGGAAAAGAGACTATGGGAATGGCCAACCAATAACCATCCCATGGAGAAGCATCCATCCCATGGACAAGCACCAATCCCTGATACTTTGTTATACTTGCAGACAGGAGCCTAGCATAACTGTTCTCTGAGAAGTTCCACCCAGCAGCTGATTGAAACAGATGCAGAGACCTTCAGCCAAACGTTGGACAGAGATCAGGGATGCTTATGGAAGAGTTGGGGGAAAGATTGAGGGCTCTGAAGAGGATAGGAACCCCACAGGAAGACCAATAGAGTCAACTAACTTCGTTCCTTGTGGGCTCTTAGAGATGGAACAGCCCATCAAAGAGCATATATGGATTGGACTGTGGCCCCTGGCATACATGTAGCAGATATACAACTCAGTCTTCACTCTCCCAACAACTGGAGCGAGGGCTATCCTTAAAGCTGTTGCCTGTCTGTGGAATTCATTCCTCTAACTGGGCTGCCTTGTCTGGCCTCAGTGGGAGAGGATGCACCTAGCCCTGTAAAGACTTGATGTACCAGGGTGGAGGGGGATATCTAAGGGATCTCCAGCATCTCAGAGAAGAAGGGGAAGAATGACAGATTCTGTGAGGAGGAGGGCCAGGAAGGGGTAGCAATTGGGATGTAAAATGAGTAAATAAGTTAATTAATAGAAAAAAATAAAATTAGTGTTTAAAAATCAACGCACAGGCTGGAGAGATGGCTCAGTGGTTAAGAGCACTGACTGTTCTTTCAGAGGTCCTGAGTTCAATTACCAGCAACCATATGGTGGCTCACAACCATCTGTAATGGGATCTGATGCCCTCTTCTGGTGTGTCTGAAGACAGCTACAGTGTACTCATATAAATAAAATAACTAAATCTAAAAAAAAAAAAAAAAAAAATCAAATGCACATGTGCTATAGATACATTCTGTTCACTTTCGTCATTTTTTAAAAAATCTCTATTGAGGCCTCTCCAGATCTTATTATAGAAACAGATAGAATTAAACTGGTCCTTTGAGGCTCATTAGCAATTTTATTTCTGTTTCTAAAAGTTAGTAGGAATGATCTATTTACTTACAGTTGTAGAACTCAGAGTATTTTTTTTTAGTCAATTATCTAGGATCCAGCTGTATTATTAGAGAAAAATTGAAAAGAACAATGATGTGATTATTTAAAGGAGAATGGCCCTGTCTTAGTTAAGATTTTGTTGCTGTGAAAAGACATCATGACCAAGACAATTTGTATAAAGAAAAATAATTAATTGTGGCTGGTTTACAGTTTCAGAGGTTTAGTTCATTACCATTATGACAGAAAACATGGCATCCTGCAGGCAGACATGGTGCTTGAGAAGGAGCTGAGATTTCTACATCTTTATCTGAAGGCAGCAGGAGGAAGATCGTGTGCCATACTGGCCACAGCTTGAAGATATAAGACCTCAAAGCCCACCTCCTCAATGGCCCACTTCCTTCAGTAAAGCCATACCTACTTCAACAAGGTCATACCTCCTAATCGTGCCACTCTCTGTGGACTAAGCATTCAAACACATGAATCTGTGGGGGTCATTCCTATTCGAACCATCACAGATCCACATAAACCCATATAATTGTATTCTTGGCCCTATTTTGTAGAACTGTTTTGGAAGGATCAAAAATCATGGCCTCGTTGGAGTACATGTATCACTAGGGGTGGATTTTGAGGTTTCAAAAGCCCAAGCCAGGCCCCATCTCTGGCTCTCTGCTTCCAACTTTCAGAAAAGATGTAAGGGCTCAACTAATGCTTCAGCGCCTTGCTTGCCTGTCTGCTCCACACTCCCTACCATGATAGTTATGGACCAACCCTCTGGGACTATAAGAAAGCACTCCAGTTAAATTGTTTTTCTTAATAAGTTGCCTTGGTCATGGTGTCTCTTCAGAACAGTAGAAAAGTAACTAGGACAGATATGAATTATTACAACTCTTAAAATTTATAGAGAATTTTCTGTACACAAATCACATTCTAAACTGCTTGCATGTGAGTTGTGTCTTTTAATAACTCTCCCACACCTGGGATGTAAGCATTCGATAGTATGGACGAGTGCATATTTACATTTTGGGAAGAAGAGAAATAAGAGGTTATAATATGATCTGGGTTCACAACTCACGATATTTAGTACCCAAATAAATACAAGCCATCCAACTGTGGGCATTAGTTCTTCTGCTTACATTTTAGTGTGAAAGATTTCTTGGGAAGACATTCGTTGAGTGTGTTCAAAGATTATTTCCATCTACAAGCTCATTCATAGTGATTGAAAGTTTACCCTATGGGTAAACAATATGTGGGAGCAAGAAAATATTTTCATAGGGGATACTCACTTATTAAAACTCAAATCTAAATTTTTAGTACCAAATGCCAACTTTATTGAGGTCCCATGAATGATTTTGCCTAGCTAAGAATAAAACTATTTGGTTAGTATAGATTAATGATTAATTTTCTTTTCTTTCTTTCTCTTTCTCTTTTCTTTTCTGTTTGTTTGTTCTTTGAGTTAGGGTTTCTCCGTGTAGCCTTGGCTATCTTGGAGTTCACTTGTTAGATCAGGCTGTCTCCTCAAACTCAGAGATTCACCTGTCTCTGCCTCTCAAGTGCTGGAAAAAGGTGTGTGCCACCACTGTGTGGGGATTAATTTCTTTAAACCTGTGGGCTGACATATATATTAGGTGTGAGTATGTCTCACTTGCCATGTGTTCATACCTTTGGCCTGCAAACAGATATTCTATATGCAATGAATTGAATAATTATTATTAATGTAATACATTAACTATAAATAGCATCAATTCAAAGTCCTAATAGGTAACTCAGAAGAAAAAAATTATATATATATATATATAGTGCGTGTGTATGTGTGTTTCTATATTTATACATACATACACGCACATAGACACATTCAAATGAATGTCTTTCAAATGATTATATATGTATACAATTATGTATAATAATTATGTATATGTGTATGCCTTATATTTGCTCAAGGGCTCTACCTATGTAAGACACTTGAAAATCTGTAAATGAATTAGTTAAGGCTTCAAAGAGACCTAGGAGTCAGTACCAAAATCCTCTGATGTCCATAAAGGGATGGAGATATAAACTTCTTTGTGGTTTAGTTTGACCAAGAGCAAGCTTAAATATGAATTCTCTACACTTCTTCCTGTGTCTTTCTCTCTGTAGTTGCCTGTGTACTCATATATATGAGTATATACATATACACACATATATACTCATATACTATATAATTATATACAATTATATGCATAATATAATCATTTGGAAGGTTTTCATTTGAATGCTCATGTACATACACATGTATTATATACATATATAAAAATATATACATATTCAGTTTTTTCTCCTTTCATGTCTGTAGTCTGTCTGCTGTGTGTCTGCTGTGTCTGTCCTGTTTTCCTGTGTTTTGTGCTTCTGTTTGTGTCTATGCCTGTGACTAACAAAGGGCTTTGCTTTGTATTTACTGAGTAGCACAGAAAGCATGAGCATTGTATGTGGATGAAATAAGTCTTTTTTTTTTTCTTTTTTTGTTACAGAAATCTCATGTTTTATGAACGTACCTTACTGAAACTGACCTATAACAGCTTAAAACCTCAGGCAGATGTTATCAGCTTGCATCTATATGTTGCTTCCAAGATTTATTGTGGGTATTTGTTTGTTTGAAGCATCTTTCAACCTGTTGCTTTTTAAAAAATGATTACCACAACACACAGACACACAGACACACACACACACACACACAATTATGAGATTATGGGTCAGGGCATGGGAAAATATATAACTTAAAACTGCTGTGGTAGTGTGCTTATTTTATGTGGAATAAAGCTGTTTGCATGGTTAATCCAAGGCATGGTGAGGTTGATTTCATTGCTCCCTTTCAGGCAGATTAAAGTTAAGTTGGCTGACGTATACAGTCTTAAATGATCTCAAGACATATTATAACTGCAAGATCTGTCAAACTTCATTCTTTTCAAAGGCAAGAGATGTTTTCAAAAAAAATGTGCCACCACACATAAATAGGAAGATACTAATAATGTTTTAATACTTGTTAGAGATGTTATAAATGAAGATCCCAAATGCTATCCTTTGCTATCGTTTCAGCAGAACAGTTACCTACATAGCAGATTTACGATTGGCTACTCTGCTTTTGTGTTGTTACAGCTGATAGGAGGGCTAGTGATTGTACTTTGGTTCCAAAAATGAAGTTAAGATATCGAAATGAATGAGATCCTTGTGTGCATAAAAGTTTTCTTACTTGAAAAAAAATCACTCAATTTCTACTTTCCTTATTTTTAATTTTTAAAAAGTATCCCTTTGTCCTCCCCTTAGGAGAGTTAAAGTATACTATTGCCTCCATCACTTTCTGCAGTCTCTGCTTAAAATGCCTGTATTTCTTCAGTGCTCTCTAAATTATCAGTGTGTGTGTGTGTGTGTGTGTGTGTGTGTGCCCATGAGCACACAGGAGCATACATACACATTTGTGTATGTGAATATGAGCACACACATTCCATGGTCCACGAATATCAGTTCTCATTTTTAAGCTACTTGGAGTCAGGGTCACTTTGTTGTCAGCTGCAGCTTCTTCCAGGCTAGTGGGTTCACAAGCTGTCAGAGATTCTTCTGTCTCTATATCTCACTTTGACACAGGCATCCAGTTGCATAATATTGACTTCATGTGGGATCTAGGGTGTTGAACTCAGATCCCTATACTTGTTTTAGCCACTGAGCCAGCTCCCTAGTCCTACAGTTTTCTCTACACCTTTAATTCCCCTCTCTTTTAATTCCTCTTTCTCCTCGTCTTACTCCATTTGTTCTTATCATTCATGATTTTACTTGCCTTTGAGAAAATCCATTATAATTAAACAAATTCAAGTATTTCTTTTCAATGTATTTTGCTATAAAGAAGAGGAGAAGCCTGGAGGGACAGCACAGAAGTTACCAACACAAACTGATCTTACTCAGGACCAAGGTTCAGTTTCCAGTATCCACATCAGGTGACTAACAACCTCTTGTAACTCCTGTGGCAGAGGTTCTGACACACTCTAGCCGTCATGAACACTCCACATATTTGGTACCTTACACATGCACATGAACACACATGAATAAATAGAAATAAAATTAATCTTAAAAAAGAGGAGATAAGTATTTTTTTGTATTGAATTTAAACCAATGGCATTAACACGAGTGGTAACTATCATCACGAGAAAGAGCTATGGAGAGACAAGGCACTCAGGAAATCCCAAGGATTCTGAATTGTGGATTGGACAATGTGTGCTGGGCCTATAGCATGACAATATTGCTCTACTGGTAGCTGTGAATCAAGAAAATGAAGAGGTACTATCATGTTATAATAATCTCAAGCCAAACAACCTACAATCTTAGTGAAACCCCAGTCACCACTTTATTGGAAACTGCTTGCTATGTTAGAAACTTTGTCATTAAATTTAATTAACACAGAGCTATTAAAATAATGGTTTCCATTTATAAGCATCAAATAAAGTTTAAACAATCACCCATTTTGGCAATGGTAGTTTTCTAAATGTTAGATTGTTAGGACAACAGCAAACTCTTGTTTTGTTTTTCCAAAATACTCAGAACAAGAAGGCTAATGATGTGAGAATCAGTTTTGTCCAATTGTGTTGGTTCAACATGAGTCTCACACTGCATTCACATATTGAAATATGCGAGTCTTTCAGATGTGAGAATACAGCCATGAACAGAAAAAGAAATGTTTCAAATAAGGATTGCTTTCTTCACAAGTGGGGAGGGAGGGACCTGGGAGGGAAAATGGACAAGGTGGGAGAGAGAGAGGAACCTGATCTTGTAGTGGGTAAAGGAAAAGGACCAAAGCACTGAGGGCCAGCAGAAAGAATAGAAATAGGCAACCTCAGGAGGTAGGAGGTTGGGGGAACCCTTCAGAATGCACCAGAGACCTGGGAGGTGAGAGACTCTCAGGACTCAAAGGGAGGGACCTTAGATGAAACGCCTGACAGTAAGGAGAGGGAACTTATAGAGCCCACCTCCGGCAGGAAGAAAGGGCATCAAATGAGGGAGGGGGTTGCCATCCCACAGTCAAAACTCTGACCCATAATTGTTCCTGTCTGAAAGAACTACAGGGATGGAAATAGAGAGGCGATGAAAAGAGGTCCAGCAACAGGCCCAAAGTGGGATCCAACTCAAGGGGAGGTCCTAAGGCCTGACACTATTACTGATGCTACGGAGCAGTCACAAAAAGGGACCTAGCATGACCACATTCTGGAAGACCCAACAAGCAGCTGAAAGAGTCAGATGCAGATATTTGCACCCAACCAATGAACAGAAGCTGCTCACCCCTGTGGTTAAATTAGGGAAAGGCTGAAAGAAGCTGAGGAGGAGGGCGACCCTGTAGAAGGATCAGCAGTCTCAATTAATCTGGACCCTGGAAATCTCTCAAATACTGGACCACCAACCAGGAAGCATAAACCAGCTGATATGAGTCCCCCAACACATATACTGCAGAGGATAACCAGGTTTGTGTTCAGTCAGAGAAGATGCACCTAACCTTCAAGAGACTTCACTCATCTGATCTTGACTATGGATAAAATAAGAGTAGCTATTTCCAATTTCTGCTCTCTTAACTTCCCTGCAATGATGGATTGCAATCTTCAATTATGAGCCAAATAAACCCTTTCTCCTTTAATTTAAAAAAAAAATGGAATATGACAGGCAGCTATGTTTTTACACTCCTGAAGATTGTCAATGTACATGCATAGGAAGGTGGTCATGAAGAATGTACCTTGGGA
The DNA here is from genome assembly GCA_019843965.1 of Rhynchomys soricoides. Lineage (NCBI taxonomy): Eukaryota > Metazoa > Chordata > Mammalia > Rodentia > Muridae > Rhynchomys > Rhynchomys soricoides. The sequence continues at coordinate 336,245 of JADRCH010000052.1, forward strand.
TGCCACAACTCTTGACAAAGATTTTAGGGGTATTTTCTAAAATTTCAAAGTAAAATCAAGTTCTTTCTATTTTGAGACAGTGTCTTAAGCTACTTTTCTATTTCTGTGACAAGACAGCATTACCAATGCAATGTGTAAAAGAGAGAATTTAATGGGGGATTTGCTTATAGTTTCAAAGAGTGAGTCTTGGACATCATGTCAGGAAGCTTGTTAGGAGGGAGACATGGTTCTGGAGCAGGAGCTGAGAGCTTAACATTCAATCTTCCAGCACAAGGGAGAGAAGAGAGGTGGGAGGGGGAATTGGAAATGGTGTAAAAGTAATTATTATTTGCTAGATGAAGGTATGAGATGAGAGCCATACCCAAACTGCAAATGCACAGCCTTGACTGAGCCCAGAGTGTTTCCCTGTTCTAACTATCCCTAGTCCTAGACCTGGAAGTTTCTGTTATCTTCCAGCTTCTGTCTGCTAACCCAGGCCTAAAATGTTTCAGCCTCTGAGACTTACTGCTGAGTAAGCTCACCCTTTGTAGTTTTTCTGAACAGTGTTGGCTGGTTCAACTCAGCTATTCTGGCTCAAACTCCTCTCCAAGCTGATTGATTCGATGTGGCTTTTCTGGGCTTCTCAATGATTTGTTCTGTTTGGTCTCAAATTATCTCTAACAAGTTGTTCTAATCTTCTGGCTCCTTTCTTACTCTCTGGCTTCAACAGCCTCTGCACTAACTCTATTCCACTCCACTGCACTTGCTGCACTGACTTGCCACTGACTGCACAGAGCTCAGTTCCACTCAACTGAACTGAGTGAACTGAATCTCTCTCCCTGCACTGCTCTTAAAGAAGCTTTCCTTCTGAGAGTTGAGTTGGGTATATACTATCTCTGATTCATTTTGTCAAGTCTTTCTCTGATACATCACATTCTGCTCCTTAATTAGATGTCATTGTTTGGGATTAAAAGTCTGTACTAAAACATGTCTGCATTCCAGCTGGATCACATAGACCTAGAAGGCCTTTGGATATGATCAGAGCAGCCATGTTGCTGGATTAAAATTCCTGTACAAAACGGCACAGCAATGGCTTTTGAAATGTCAAAAGCTACCCATAGTGACACATCTCCAACAACAACGTCACATCTCCTAATCCTTTCCAAATATTTCCATCAACTATGGACAAAGCGTTCAAATATATGAGCCTATGGGGACCAGGGGGCAGTTCCTCATTTAAACAATGACAGTTCAGTAGTGTCAAGATAACAAACATGAATCGGTATTGGTGGCACAATCCAGCAGAAACCACCAGGACTCCACCAGCAAAGTCGGTGGGAACAACCTGAATCAGCTGGGACAACTGGAGAAGTTCTCTGCCATGCCTCTCTCAACAAAACAGAGATCAGCAAAGATGAAGATGCAAGACCAACAGAGAATTGCAAAGAGTTGCAAGCACACCACCACTGTCCATTGAATCCTACTGATACTCTCCCCAAACATCATATATTCTCACATGGGTCTTGCCTCAGCAAAACACCATGTGAGTGAGTCTGCATCACATGACATATCCAGAAACTTTCACTTTAGGCAACAACTGCCACACTTTGTCTCTTCTATTCTAGTTAGTAGTGAATATTTGGGGAATTTTAAAAAATAGAAAAACAATGTCATTAATAAATTTATTTTTAGAAGAATAAATAATTTAATTGCAAAATAAAGTTTTGCAATTGTCACTAACAGGGGCATTTGGCAACAGGTGTTTCAACCTTCAGTGGATGGCCACTGTGTGATTACCCAGCTTATCTAATAAATCTCTTGTTAAATTATATATTCTTTCTATCGTTTTTAAATACAAGCACTTGATTCTTTTAAACCACCTTATGGTTGGGTGTAATTTTAAAAACACACCTCCTCCTTCACAAGGGACCATAGCTGGTGCTCCCAGCGTGCTCCAAGATGGGCTGCCCCATAGCTGGTGCTCCCAGCTCCAAGATGGGCTGCCAAGCCAGCTTCCCTATTTCTCTGCACACAGCAATACAAATGACTAATATGATGTTCGATAAAATTATTATAAATCAACATTTGACGTTGTCATGTGATATGTACTATTTTAGGATATGAAAGGGCTCTTTGGAAACAGAAGAAAATGAATTTCAACCAGGCTTGGAATTGGAATCTCTTTCTGAAAATATAATCTTGAGAGATAAAAAAGTATTAATCAGGACAAGAGTTAGAATACAATGGATGGCAGGAGGAACAGTCACAGGAATTTATGAAAGTGGTGGTTTCTACAAGAGGGAAAGCTGAGCTTTAAATTGCCAGGACCTAAGAGAAAAATTGAGTGGACAAAATCACTGTCTGGAAAATGTGCTGAACTAAGAAAACAGAGCAATAGAAAATTGCTGGAGGCCATGAAGAACTGTGCAGTGATGAAATCCTAGAGGCTCAGTAGAGAATATCTGAGAAGAACATCACTTCAAAGGGGTCTTTGTTTCACAGCTCAGCATTCACAGGCACAGGGTAAACATGCACCAAAGTCTGAAATGCATAATTTTCTTGAGTCACAAGCTCCAAAGAGTATCTGACGAGTGCTTTGCACTCTGGCCTTTCACAGAGGATATATTTGCAGTGAGATAGAAAATGCTATTCTACATACTGTGATGTGACTTTTGAAAAACAAGAGATCACAGCACACATCTATGGAGTTTGCAGGGTGCTGTACAGTTTGTGGGAAGTGAATATAGGTGTTTATACGAGTGACATGACATAAGAGAATGCATAGAGAATGAAATTTTTTCTGTTGAATTGAAGATTAAATTTGACATAGAAAAAGCATAAAATGTAAGTCATTTTAAATGACTAAACCTTTGCCTTAAAAAAGGTGAATTACCAACTACTTTGAAAATTTAAAGTTTTAACAAAACTATCAGATACCCCAAATGTTTGCTTCCTAAAATTAGCTTTCTCAGAATGCTTTTCCAAATATTTCTGTGAAATCGTCAAAAACTCATAACAAAAAAGAGCTAAATTAAATGTTGAGAAAGCAAAGAAAAAGAAATCTTCCATATACTTTCACGTAAAAAATATTCATACAACAGACTGACAATAATAGTTCAAGAGATTATAGATTAGTCTCTATAGCAATACCTATATGAAAATGGTTAAATATTTTACAACACAATCCAGTATAATAGAACTTAATGAGTTTTACTCAAGAAGGGTGATTCCATTAATTTTAATATAAATGCATCAGCCGGGCAGTGGTGGTGCACGCCTTTAATCCCAGCACTTGGGAGGCAGAGGCAGGCGGATTTCTGAGTTCGAGGCCAGCCTGGTCTACAGAGTGAGTTCTAGGACAGCCAGGGCTACACAGAGAAACTCTGTCTCCAAAAACATATATATATATGAAATTCACAATCATATCTGTGTGTGTGCTTTAATAAAATTAGTTTTCAAAGACTTGTTAAGTGAAAGTGAAATCTTTAATATAAAACAGTATACATCCCAACCCTAAGGGCATTATGCTTAAAATGCCCTTTAAAAGGGCTGTGATAGTCAGATAGCCTAAAAGGAAAAACAGCCTTGATCACCTGTAGTATTGTATTTTTCTGTATTTAATAGTTACATTAAATAACCAATACTAATACTTCAAAGCTCTCATGAAGAGATAATTAGTATTCCTATAATCAGAGGAGGGAGTCCCTCTTTGTGTTCTTACTCTTGTTAACAAAAGATTTTTAAAAAAACAAAACAAAACAAAACAAGTACTCATTAGAAAGCTCAAGGACAATTTTATCAGTTTAAGGTAACAGGGAAGAATATGGAGAGGAGGAAAAGAGAGCCCCATGACCTAAGTGTGTGCTAAGCAGTCACACTAAACAAGTAAAGAGAGCAGTTACCTACTTGAGAAAAGTGTACAGCTTCAGAGACAGAGGGAGAAAGCCCAAAGTACCACAGCAAACATGCTTAGGCTTTGTCTGGAATTTGAAGGGTAAAAAAGATGAAAATCAACAGTTATTCTTTTCTGTTTGAGAACTCAGAAAAGCAAACAATGTAACAGAGCTATATAGCAGCGCGGGTGGGGATGGGTGATTCCAGAAGGGTGAGTACATTATCTCATTAAGAAGATAATTTTCCTCTAACAACCTTTAGTATGGCAGCTTTTGAGGGGTGGTCTCATAACTGACAAGTCCATCTAGATTAACTCCAAGGGAGGAGACAACGGCATATAATCTTTGGACAGGTCAGAATGTTATGTTTCTACAAGGGACAAGTAGATTTCACTCTTTTGACAAGGAGGAAATAACTTTTTCATAATGGACCTGAGCAGAATTCTGATATCTGCTTTCAGTGGCCTCCAGGACTACATTCCAACTACTACTAACATCTACTAACCTTTTCTAACAAGTCATTTAGGAAATGGCCAGAGACAGGGGATAAGACATAACACATTTAACTGTGACAATCTAGATCTTCAATTCTAAAGGTGTTCATCACAATGGGTCATTGTCTTTATTGGAGTCTCAGCCAAATCCTCATGGACAACTTCCAGGAAGAAGTTATGGAAAAGAGATGGGGCCAGAGATTCCTTTTCAAAATCCTGGTAGGAGAAATGAGGAAATTTGTGAACCAGTTCTCTGGGTTCCTGCCCTAAGCTGTCTAACCATTTTCTGTCGCCTGTCCTCATCATTCTCTCAAAAGAGATGTATTTTGCTCTTTATTTTGAAACACAACATCTCCAGCTATGAAGAAATAAATTTTCCAGCAATATAGATTATATTGAACTTCTCCTATGAGCTTCTTTACAATTGTTGATAGAAATTTTGTCTTATTTAACCTTTGGTAGAAAACAGTACATTTGAAATGGAAGAAGCAAACAAATGTTCTCTTTATGCAAAAACTGAAAGTTTCAAGATTCCAGGGTTGTTGTCTTAGTTACTTTTCTATTGTTTTAGTAAAATATCATGACCAAAAGCAACTTGAGGAAGAAAGGGTTTTTTTTCAGCTTCCAGTTAAAATTTGTCATAAAGGGAATTCAGGGCAGGAACTCAAAGTAGGAACTGAGACATAGGTCACAGAGGAACACTCCTATAGCTTGTTCTCCCTGGCTTGTTCAGCTGGGTTTCTCATACCACCCACCACCAATTGCCCAGCACAAACCCCAGTGGTCTGGATCCCTCTCTATCACTTAAAAGTCAAGAAAATGCCCCAGAGATTTGTCTACAGGCAATCTGATAGAGGCATTTTCTCAGGGGAGGTTCCTCTTCTCAGTTCTACCTTGTGTCAAGTTAACAACAACAACAACAACAACAAAATCAAAACAAAATAGGACAATTACAATAAACAAACATACAAACAAAGCTGCCAGGGCAAGAGACTCTAACCAGTGAGCATTAAGAGGAGAGTCTTGGATGGTTGAGTTGCCTGATTTTGTGTAGAGAGCCCCAGGGTTGCATCTTTTCATGTTGTGGTGAGATTTTCAGTCATATGTTTGCTTTTTGGTCATCATGGTTCTTTTTAAGTAACTCCTCATGCATACCCCTACTGTTGGTAACCCCTAAAAACAATCTGAACATTTGTCTTTATTCCCACAGATAAGTGTGGACTTAAATGCTCATCATGGAAATGTCTTTGCAATAAGGAGAAGGTATTAACCTTATCAATAATAAACATGAGTTTTGGAGAGCCTTAAAATTACAGGTACTGTAACAGTTTCCTCTCACAAAAGAACTTTCAGAGTACATTTGTCTCTTTCCTATAACAGGGACCTTTCCATTTCATGTCCTGCCATTCTGTGTTCAGTGAACTGGCAATTCTATGGCTATAGACATTTTATCCTCATTTATGAAGAAAAGGTGCCCTAAACCTGGGTTGCTCCCTATAATATAATTACTGTTTCATTATAAATCATATGGCCTTCCTACTGGAATACTACTGGAATTCTTCCTCATACCAAAATATGCCATATAGACAACCTAAAATTGACAAAAGACTAACAAAAAGATTTTAGTTTTTCTAGGCACAAAGAAGAGAAAAGAGTGGGAGAAAGTATCCTGTAATTTTGAGCAGTTACTTTATATGTGCAGTCAAATCAATCTGAGAGGAAATGACTATAAAAATAAGCTCCTTGACTTATGATTCATTATAACAAATGACATTCATTTTACTATTTTGAATGTACCCATAAATTCTTAGTAAGTCAAATATGCTCTCACAGAACTTTGTGACATTTTAAAAAGAATCATAGATAAATAAAAACTTAAAGTAGTAGCAATAGAGAGCGTCATGAATCATGTATTAGTACATGATTTCAACAATTTGTTTTTTCAGTTATGATTCATTATTGAGGCTTGGAAATATTTCTATCTATTAGGATTAATCTGAATTACTTGGGAGACAAAACTCAAAGCATATACATAGAAGGATATTATGAGAGTATTCTAATACAGAATGATAACAATGGAATTTGAAACAAATATTCTGAGTGGTTGCTCTTCTGAGGCAGTATCTTAGACACAGAGGAGAATCCTTAGCTACATAGGTATAGTCTCTGAGTTGATCATTCATGAAACAAATAGGGAAGTAGAACTGCCTGAAATTTTATGTGTGAAACGATGAGGGCATTATTAACTTTTGTTTGTTTGTTTGTTTGCTTGTTTCTTTCTTTCTTCCTTTCTTTGGAAACAACAAGGCTCATGTAGCACAATAAATCACCTAATCATCCAGATAAATGGCATAGAGTTCAGACAAGATCAAGTACTAGTTAAATAAACTCAAACCCTAATCTACTACCCATACCACGGCTACTGCTCTCAGTATTAAATAATATATGATTTAAGATTTACTATAAAACAATTTTGCCCCATCACAATGTGGTACATGTCAGTCAGAAGAAGGACTTACTACTTACATTCTTCACCTGCTGAATTTTTCATTTATAAAACGGGTTATTTGGGCTTGAGAAATGGTTCTGTGGCTGAGATCACTTGTAGCTTGCTCTAGCAGATCAGGGTTCAGTAACCAGCACCTACCTGACTACACGGTGGCTGACAACACCATATAACTTCAGTTCCAGAGGGTCTACTACTGTCTTCTGGCCTCCTCAGGCACAGCATGTATGTGGTATATTTACACACTTTCTGGCAAAGCACTCCCACAACATAAATATTTTAAGAAGAATATGATACTTTCCCATGAAATCACTGAAAGACTTCCATGAAGAAATATGTGTATTCACTTCATTGTAGTCTCTTAAAGAATGGGTTTATTAGCTAGTCTTGTGTCCTAGTAAGATTATAAATTCTATAAAGGTAGATTCTGGTCATTAGATTGGTCATCACTACTATAGATTCCTTGATACACATATAATTTTATTATTTTTGAAGACAAAGCAAATTCTTATACTGAAATGAGTGTGCTTAATTATTTTCATAAAAGGAATTGGGTTGTGACTGGATAGATGATGTATTTTTAAATTTTAATTTATATTTGATTATTTTATTTATTGACATTTCAAATGTTATCCCCCTTCCCAGTTTCCCCTCAGCAAACCCCATATCCTATCCCCCCTCCCCTACTTCTATGAGGGTGCTCCTCTACCCATGCACCCACTCCCACCTTAGGGCCCTAACATTCCCCTACATTAGGGCATCAGCATCAAGACTTCACAGGGCCAAGGGCCTCACCTCCCATTGACACAAGATATCAATAGAGCATTTGTGAGATTTTTTGTTATTTTATTTATTTACACTCCTGATGTTGTCCCCCTTCCTGGTCCCCCTTCCTACAGTTTTTCATCCCATTCCTTCTCCCCCATGCCTCCTAGAGGGTCCTCCCCCTACCAGGACTCTCCATTTCTTGGAACTTCAAGTCTCTTGAGAATTAAGTACATCATCTCCCAATGAGGCCAGACCAGGCAGTCCATTGCCATGTATGAGTTGGGGCCTCAGAACATCCCATGTGTACTGCCTGGTTGGTTGGTGGCTCAATCTCTGGTAGCTCCCTAGGGTCCATGTTAGCTGAGACTGCTGGTCTTCCTATGGGGTCACTCGCCCTTTCAGCTTCTTTAATCCTTCCCATAATTCAACCACAGGGGTTCCCGACTTCAGTCCAATGATTTGATGTAAGTATCTGCCTCTGTCTCAGTCAGCTGCTGGTTGGGCCTTCAGAGGACAGCCATGTTAGGTTCCTGTCTGTAATCAGAACACCAATAATAGTGTCAGGCCTTGGAGTCTCCCCTTCAGATGAATCCCAAGTTAGGCTGGTCATTGGTGCCTTTCCTTCAGTCTCTTCTCCATTTTTGTCCCTGCAGTTCTTTAGGCAGGAACAATACTGGATCAGAAATTCTGACTGTTTGTTGTTGGAACCCTATCCCTCTGCTTGAGGTCCTGTCTACTAGAGGTGGACACTCTGACTTTCTTCTCCTCATTGTTGGGCATTTTGGCTAAAGTCACTTCTGTTTAGTACTAAGAGTCTCTCACCTCCCAGGTCTCTGGTATTTTTTAGAGGATCCCCCAGTACTGCATATTTCCATTCCTTCTCCTGGCCCTCTGGGCTTCTCTCATGTCCCCTTCCCCATACCTCATCCTGTTCCCCTTTTCCCTCCCTCATCCCCTCTCCCACCCAGGTTTCTTACTCCCTCTGCTTCCCATGATTATTTTCTTCCCCCTTCTAAGTTGGAATGAAGCATCCTCACTTGGCTTTTCTGCTTATTCAAGTTCTTAAACTCTGTGGGTTGTATCGTAGGTATTCTTTACTTTTGGTTAATATCCACTTATAAGTGAGTACATACTATACTTGTTCTTTTGGGTCTGGGTTACCTTACTCAGGATGATATTTTCTAGTTTCATCCAATGCATGAAAACTCATGATGTCCTTGTTCTTAATAGCTGAGTAGTATTCCACTGTGTAAATAAACCACATTTTCTGTGTCCATTCATTGGTTGAGGACATCTGGGTTATTTCCAGTTTATGGCTATTACAAATAAAGCTGTTATGAACATAGTGGAGCATATGTCCTTATGGTTTGGTAGGGCATCTTTTGGGTATATGCCCAGGAGTGGTATAGCTGGGTCTTCAGGTAGAACTATTTCCAATTTTCTGAGGAACTGCCAGATTGATTTCCAGAGTGATTGTACCAGTTTGAAATCCCACCAGCAATGGAGGAGTGCTCCTCTTTCTCCACATCCTTGCCAGCATGTGCTGTCACTTGAGTATTTGATCTTAGCCATTCTGATTGGTGTAAGGTGGGGATCACAGAGCCATTTTGATTTTGATTTCCCTGATGACTAAGTATGCTGAACATTTCTTTAAGACCTTCTTGGCCATTTAAGATTCTTCTGCTGAGAATTCTCTGTTTAGCTGTGTACCCCCCATTTTTAATGGGGTTATTTGTGGTTTTGGTGGTTAACTAGAGACAGACAGGTCAATCAATGGAATAGAATCAAAGACCCCGAAATAAATCTACATACCTATGGACACTTGATCTTTGACAAAGAAACCAAAAACATACAGTGGAAAAAAATAAAGCATCTTCAACAAATGGTTCTTGGCTAACTGGTGGTCTGTATGCAGAAAAATGCAAATTGATCCATATTTATCACCTTGCACAAAGTTCAAGGCCCAATGTATGAAGGACCTCAATTTAAAACCAGATAAGCTGAATGTCATAGAAAAGAATGGGGGAAAGAGTCTTGAACTCATTGGCACAGGGGGAAATTTCCTGAACAGAACTCCAATGGCTCAGACTCTAAGATCAACAGTTGATAAATAGGATCTCATGAAACTAAAAAGCTTCTGTAAGGCAAAAGACACAGTTATTAGGACAAATCAGTAAATTTACAGATTGGGAAAAAAAATCTTTACTAACCCTACATCCAATAGGGGGCTAATAGCCAAAATATATAAAAAACTCAAGAAGTTCTGCCCAAAACCAAATTTTTAAAGTTGGTTACTTATTTATTTATTTTTGTGTGTGTTTTATGTGTACTTGTTCATGCTTGTCCATATATGTGGAGCCAGATACACAATACTGGGTGCCATTCTCTGATGTGTAGATATATGTCAGTATATATATAATTGCATTATTTCTCCATTCCTTTTCCTCATTCCTGACCTTCCTATACATCCCTCTTATCTCTCTTTCAAATTTGTGACGTATTATCACATTAATCATTGTTATATTTGCATATGCATATATATATGTATATTATTAAATATAACTTTCTCAGTATGAATAATAGTACTCCCATGTTTGTTTCCCTGGCTGATACCGTATAGTATTTGATATTTGGTATTGGATTACTACTTGCTTTTTCCTTCCCTGAAGAAGAGTATTTCTCCCATTCTCAGCATTCTTTAGTTACTTTTAGTTCTTTATGTGTGGTTGAGGCCTCCTGGGCTTTCTGCTATCCACATTGCCCTTGTTCAGCTCATGTATATGCAGTTTGAGTCATAGTCTCTCACTGAACCTGGACATCACTGACCAGGTAGGGCTTGCTAGCCAGTAAGTTCCAGAGGTGCCCTGTCTCCAGTTTTCCAGTGCTAGGATTGCAGGTGCACACCACCTACCGGACATTTTGCCTGTGGGAGGAATAAAACTCATGTCTTCAGGATTGCAAACTTTTCAATAGAATATTTTCTCTACTCATGACATCTTAATTGTATAATCCTTAATATTGAGAACATACCTTTACATAACCTATAGTACAAAAGAGTAGAAGTATGTTTGGGGCTGTATTAGAAACTGTTGGAAATTCTGTCTTAATCCAAGACAAAATCCATTTAACAGTCTTTATAAGACTCACATCAACAACTGAAATAGCACTTTCAAAAACAAAACATTCCATCATAATATAATCCAAAGGTACATTAACTTGATACATGTTGAGGAATGATAGCAAGAAAAGAGTCCTGATTTACAATAATTAAACCATTTTGTTCTTTTAAGAACAGAAAAGTGTATATGCATGGTAAAAATGCTGTGATTCATTGTATACAACAGTCTCAGATCTGAGCTAAGCTGTTTAAAGTCACCATTAGTTAGCTTTGAGCAGCATGTGCTCATACTCAGGGTTACAGAAAATTCATACTATGTAGCACAGGTGAATTCTGACAGAAGCATTCTAGATTCTTTACATGCTCGATTTTGAATTAATTTTTGGTCATTTCATGTTCACAAAACTTATGTGTTTACCAAAGTTACCATAAACCTTTACCTACATAAATTCTTACTTCCTTAAGTTCCCTTTGGTCATGGCATGTTATCACAAGGAGTGGAAAACTAACCAATATAAACAAATAACACATAACTAATATATTGCTATTTTATTGCTTTTTAAAAACTTTATTTTTACACTACAGTTGGTTTATCCTGGATTCGTGGAATCCTGATTGTCTGACATCAAAAGAAGATGATTTGGGAACCTCTGAACTTCATATTGTGAAATAGCTTTCTACAAATTTATAATTTAGATAAATTGTTTCAGCCTCTACAATGAATGATTTTGATTTTGATTGTTTTGTAAAATTTTTAATGCTAAAACCCCCAAACTGGGAAAAGAATGGTCTTATGATATTAAATTTTTAACACATTATATTCTAGGAGATACAGACAGAATTAAAACATCTTGACATTTTAAAACTTTATTAAATTTACTATCAGTCAGAACATCCTTTAGAACAGAACATTTTCATTGAGTCTATGGTGAACTATTTTGGTTTGGCATTTAGGACTCAATAACTTTGGAAGGACATTGGTCCACCGAAGTGGATTGATTCTTTCATATTCTATGTTCAGACATGTAGTGGATTAAAAGAAGAAACTCCAAATTAAAAAAAAAAAGAACTCTTTGATGCTTTTTAAAATAAATGTCCCTTCATTATTAAACATATTTTTGAATCAATGACTTCCCTAAGATTACTTTTTGCCCTAGAAAGATGGCAGATACTGATGTAATTAATTAAAAGTCGATTAGTGGCATCGTGGGGACTCTTTTAGTATCCATTAAGCCTTAGGTAACATTTAAGCATACTTCCTAAGATAATTAGTCACTTGGTTCCATATGCTCTGTTTGTAATTAGCTTAGCTAAATTATGATTTCCATGGCAAGAATTTAAGCTGATGGAAACAGGATTAGGACAAGACACTAAATTTATGGGGAGTACATGATCGGAAACATATTTTCATCTCCTTTGAAAAAGTCATTGGATTTTTGAACAGGTCACTGTTCCCTGAGTGGTACAGCCTTGGGATTTCAATTTTCCTTACAAGTAGTCCAATTTTTTATGGTGACTTTTTTGCTGCTGTTGTTGTTAAGAATGAGTAATAACATCATGCAAACCAAGCTTTGTAAAGAAACAGAGATGATGTCAAAACTGAGCCCCCTCCAAAACCAAACAACTAAAATAGATGTTTTTTCATTTTTTTCCTTTCTTGTGTTGTGTATATTTCTGCTTTCCACTGACCTTCATAGGGTTACCTCTGATTGCCACTTGATACACACCTTTCCAAATGCATTGTGACTCTGACCCTGACCTCCTGTGGAGGTCCATACTGACTCATAGAAGTCCTGAGAATCTGCCATCTCCTTGAGATTTTCATCACTCTCCATATTATTGTTTACGAAAGAACTTTTTAAAAAAATTTCTAAGTGCTACAGCCTAGTGTCACATTTAGACATTTTATTTCAGAGATTTTCACTGCATTGTACTGCAGACTATTTGGAGATTCCTTCTGAGGATTTTTTCTCCTTTTCTGCTACACTCAATAAAACAATTTAGATCACAAAAGAAGCAGCTTACATTGAAATACATTGTATAAGAAGTAATGAAAAATCTTTATATATGTTAACTTATGGACCTGTTTCCAAATTATTAATTACATGCAGGAGAAGGTGTACCATTTAGAATTTTAATAATAGTGAATGAACAGTGTTTTGTGGTATCTATAACTATTGATGTGTGGCCCTGATTGACCAGTCCTGGAGCCTAGGCTCCATAAACTCTCCTTGTCTGACTGAGATCTGTATACATGTGGTTTGTGAAGTGACTCCGGACACTAACACCCCTCTCAGAATTATTTAGCTGCCTGTAGCTCCTAATGGGGGCTGAGTCCTCTTGGGCTTTCTTCTGTCTATATTAACATGTCTATTCTTGTTTTCCTTGCTCAGCTCACGTTTAGATAGTCATGCTGGTGAGACTTTATGGGTACAGCTTCTGACATTTCTAGGAGATACAATCTTACAGTGAATTCTCTGTTCCTTTGTCTCTTATAATATTTCAGCTCCTGCTTCCACAATGTTCATTGAGCCTTAGGTACAGGATTTGTTTTTGTAGATGTATTCACTGAAACTGGGTTCTACAAATCTGGATTTTGATTGGTTGTTGTCTTCTGCAATGGTCTCCATCTGTTGCAAAGAGACGTTTCCTTGATGTGAGGTGAGCACTACACTTACCAGTGGATATGAGAACATAAATTTAGATTGTAGTTAGGAATTATGCTGGCTTCTGACAGTGAGAGTTGCAGAGTCTCCTCCAACATTGATGATTTTACTCTGCCTGAGTACTTGCCTACGTTTTTGGCTTGATTCCCATCCTGTTAAGCTGGTCTTAAGTCCAATTAGAGAACTGTTTGCCAAGGCATAGGTGCCACCACTGCACCCTCAGGGTTATGGTGCTTTGCTGGTTGTTGTTGTGGTTCATAAGCATCATAGCTGGGTAGGACTGCTGGTTGCTCCTTTGTAAACTGCAAATCATGACTTTTAAAACCCCTGTCTTCTCTATAAAGATTTAACTCCTCTTCCAGGCCACCCATTCCTAATTTATGACTCCATCCTTTGCTTTAATAAGAATACAGATTTTGTTTTCCTGAATTATTTATGTGATTAAGTTCATGGAGAAGGGTGGTGTGATGGCTATTCTTGATTGTCAACTTGACTACATATGGAGTTACCATACCTCTGTTGGCAGCCTCTCTAAAAGACATGGTAGAAGGAAGCTAGACTTATTTTTTTCAGAGCAGAGGGGTATTTTTCTTTTGGAAATTCAGTAAGTTTTTTGGGGTAGTAGACTCATATTTTAAGAAACATTGACATGTTTACCCTAAGCAAGGCTTCACAACGTATGTAAATAAAATGTAACTTGTTAAAATGATACAACTACAGAAATGCTAACACTCTTTAGGGGGCAAGCAAAACTTAAAAAGTGCTTACATTAAAACATTGTCAATTTTAGTAAATGAGAAAGAAGCATAGATGTCTTAGAGACAAAGTTAATGAGACCTGAGCTCATAAGCTGATAACTTTAAATTTAAAATTACTGTAAGTAATTTGATGCAGAAGGCTCTGAACAAATAAGGTGGTGTGTAGGAGGGAAAGCTGATAGCAGATGAGGAAGTCTCAGAGAGAAAAGAAAGTAGACAAGATTATGTGTTGTCTTTTAAGATACCAGAAGTCGAACTTTTGGGCTTATAACCACTTCTCAGTGAGTACATACCATGTTCATTCTTTTGTGACTGCATTACCTCGCTCAGGACGATATTTTCAAGGTCTTGTTAGACATCAGGGGGAGCAGAGGCTGTTAGGTCCCCCAGTATAGAAGAATGCCAAGGAGGGATGAAGAGAGTGGGTGGGTGGGTGGAGAAATACCCCCATAGTGTCAGGGGAAGGGGGAGGGAATGGGGAGGTTCCAAAGTAGAGATCTGGAAAGGGGGAAACATTTGAAATGTAAATAAAGTATGAAAAAAAAAAGATACCAGAAGTTTGGGCCAGGCACCCATCTTATGAACATAGAAGTGTATCATTAGAAATCATTTCACTGACATTTTTACATCCCTGAGCCATGCAGCTTTAGGATCCTGGCCACCTAGGCAATGTCATAGGTTCTCTCTGGTGATATGTGTTTCAAGATTGACTAGTCATGGTTTGGCAACTCCCAGAAACTCCGAGCTACCATTTCACATCTTGCAGACATGGCAAGCTGTGAGTCATAGATTTTATGGCTGGGTTGGTGTCCCAGTCACACTACTGGGAGTCTACCCTGCTTACAGAAGATGGCTGGTGTGGCTCAGGCTCCATATCCTCCATTACTAGGCATCCTCCCTAGGGTCAACCTTATATGTTCCAGGAAGTTTCCACTGCAATAGGTTTCCATATTGCCTCTAGAGGCTTATCTATTTTGGTATCTCCTGTAAGTAATCCCTCTATCCTTCCTTCACTCATTTTATCCTTTCTACTCCCGCAGAAGCTGATGAGAGAAGATACAGAGACCCACAACCAAACAATAGGCAGAACTCAGACAACTCTGCAGAAGAGAGAGGAAGGATTGTAGGAGCCAAAGGAGTCAAGGATGGAAGGAGATCATGGCCTAAGAATCAATTAAGCAGGGCTCATAAGGGCTCCCAGAGACAAAGTGGCAACCATGAAGTCTGCAAGACTCTGCAGCAGGCCCTCTGCATACTTGCTGTGGTCTTTTACCTT
Organism: Rhynchomys soricoides; assembly: GCA_019843965.1. Taxonomy (NCBI): domain Eukaryota; kingdom Metazoa; phylum Chordata; class Mammalia; order Rodentia; family Muridae; genus Rhynchomys; species Rhynchomys soricoides. Next base: position 351,703 of record JADRCH010000052.1, read on the forward strand.
TTTTTTGAACTCCTAACAATGTGAGTGGGGGTGTCTCTGACTCTTTTGACTACTCATGGGACTTTTAACCACCTACTGGGTTCCTTTAAAAAGCCTTGATAGAAGAGCATATGCCTAGCCTTATGGAGTCTTGTTTTGCCAAGTTCAGTTGATATCACTGGCAGGGATTCACTTTTCTCAAGGGAAATGGAGAAACAGCACATCTGGAGGACAGAGGATGAGGGCCTGGGAGGAGAGGCTGTAGTTGACATATATTGTGTGAAAAAAATAATATAATAAATTACTTTCAAAAAGGTAGCAGAAGAGTTTTAAATCTTACCTTCTGAGATAGAAAAACCACTGGGAGGTAGAGAATAACAGCTTATGGTCTATGTATGTATTAAATAGACACCAGATTTTAAAAGAAACATGCATGATAAACAGGAAGAAGAGATTGGTGAGGTCATAAGAGTTCATGTGTGAAAATGGTTTCTTAGAATCTGCCATTATACCTCCAGAAGTTGCCAGCACAGTTAAATTAAGAATGTAATTTAAAATAGCGTCAGCTCCTTGCTGGCAGGTCAAGATGAGAGGAGAAAACCCAATTCCAGCCAGGTCTGTCCAGGGCTGAGTGGGATGGTGAGTGTCGATGGCCCAAAAGAAACACACCAGGCCGTGAGTCTTGTCGAAGTAGGAACTCACTTTATTAAACTAGTCACTTGCTTATATAGAGAAAGCAAAGAAGTGGACACTTAGGTATGGGAAGAGATGATGTAGCAGGCAGGGAAGGGTGACAGAGGGTAAGGGGTAACTGACAGGGCCAATGGCAAAGCTTCACATCAGAAACAGTGGGGCAGAGGCAGGGTAAAAAAGGTCTTGCTGAGTCAATCTGATATGGAAGTGACTGAGACAGGTCTCAAAACTCTAGCCAGGCTCGAGTTTGTCCTCAAGGCCCAAACCAGGGCCAAAATGAAGCCCAACAAAAGAGAGCTATAGTGGAAATAGGAATTTACTAATTATCTAGAATGGAACAGAAAGATTCAATTAAAGAAAAAAAAAATAGAGTAGTGTCAAAGAAGTCTGGTGACTAACCCATGAGGACACCACATATATTTCAAATGTTTGTGTCATGTTTTTGTTGAATAGTACTTGTTGGAACATAATAATTGCTGGTTTCGTACATTGGAAAGTCATATTTAAGAATAGCATTTAATGAGATAGCAAAAATATATCACTTGATTCTCCTTATATATACAAAAGGGATATCATTTGAGATGTAAATGAATGGAATGATGAATATTATAAAAAATGAAAAAAACAAATTACAGAGTAAAAGCAAGAGCTTTTTGAGTTGGATGTTTTCATTATGCATAAGCATAAGAAAAGTCCTTTAATCAAATAATCTGGATAAATGAACAATTTTCTAGACAGATAACAAATACCAAAGTTATGTCAGAATCAGATAAACCTTCTAAACAGTCCCATAACCCCTAAAGAAATAGAAGCAGTCATTAAAAGTCTCCCAACCAATAAAAGTCCAGGACCAAATAGGTTCACTGCAGAATTCTATCAGACCTTCAAAGACCTAATACCAATACTCTTCAATCTATTCCACAAAATAGAAACAGAAGGAACACTACCCAGTTTTTTCTATGAGGTCACAATTACACTGATACCAAAACCTCACAAAGACCCAACAAATAAAGAAAACTTCAGACCAATTTCTCTTATGAATATGTATGCAAAAATACTCAATAAAATCCTCACAAACTGAATCCAAGAACACATCAAAATGATCATTCACCATGATCAAGTAGGCTTCATCCCAGGGATGCAGGGATGGTTCAATATCCAGAAATCCATCAATGTAATCCACTACATAATCAAACTCAAAGAAAAAAAACCACATGGTCATTTCATTAGATGCTAAAAAAGCATTTGACAAAATTCAACATCCCTTCATGATAAAAGTCTTGGAAAGATCAGGAATTCAAGGAGCATACCTAAATGTAGTAAAAGCAATATACAGAAAACCAGTAGCCAACATCAAACTAAATGGAGAGAAACTTGAAGCAATCCCACTAAAATCAGGGACTAGACAAAGCTGCCCTCTTTCTCCCTATCTACTCAATATAATACTTGAAGTTCTAGCTAAAGCAATTAGACAACAATTGAGACAACATAGGAGGTCAAAGGGATACAAATTGGAAAGGAAGAAATCAAAATATCACTATTTGCAGATGATATGATAGTATACTTAAGTGACCCAAAAACTCCACCAGAGATCTGCTACAGCTGATAAACATCTTCAGCAAAGTGGCCGGATACAAAATTAACTCAAGAAAATCAGTAGCCTTCCTATACTTGAAGGATAAACAGGCTGAGAAAGAAATTAGGGAAATGACACCCTTCACAATTGTCACAAACAACATAAAATATCTTGGTGTGACTCTAACCAAACAAGTGAAAGATCTGTATGACAAGAACTTCAAGACTCTGAAGAAAGAAATCAAAGAAGACCTCAGAAGATGGAAAGATCTCCCATGCTCATGGATTGGCAGGATTAATATAGTTAAAATGGCCATCCTGCCAAAAGCAATCTACAGATTCAATGCAATCCCCATCTAAATTCCAACTAAATTCTTCATAGACTTAGAAAGAGCAATTCTCAAATTCATATGGAATAACAAAAAACCCAGGATAGCAAAAACTATTTTCAACAATAAAAGAACTTCTACGGGAATCAGCATCCCTGACCTCAAGTTGTACTATAGAGCAGTAGTGATAAAAACTGCATTGGTATTGATACAGTGACAGGCAGGCATATCAACGGAATAGAATTGAAGACCCAGAAATGAACGCACACACTTACTGTCACTTGATCTTTGACAAAGGAGTTAAAACCATCCAGTGAAAAAAAGACAGCATTCTCAATAAATAATGCTGGTTCAATTGGCGGTCAACATGTAGAAGAATGCAAATTGATCCATTCCCATCTCCCTGTACAAAGCTCAAGTCCAAGTGGATCAAGGACCTCCACTTAAAACCAGATACACTGAATCTAATAGAAGAGAAAGTGGGGAAAAGTCTCGACCACATGGGCACAGAGGAAAAGTTCCTGAACAGAACACCAATGGCTTATGCTCTAAGATTAAGAATCGACAAATGGGACCTCATGAAATTACAAAGCTTCTGTAAGGCAAAGGACACTGTAAATATGACAAAATGGCAACCAACTGATTGGGAAAAGATTTTTACCAATCCTATGTCTGATAGAGGGCTAATATCCAATATATACAAAGAACTCAAGAAGTTAGACCACAGAGAACCAAATAATCATATCAAAAAAATGGTGAACAGAGCTAAGCAGAGAATTCTCAACTGAGGAGACTCAAAAGGTCGAGAAGCACCTAAAGAAATGTTCAACATCCTTAGTCATCAGGGAAATCCAAATCAACACAACCCTGAGATTCCACCTCACACCAGTCAGAATGGCTAAGGTCAAAGACTCAGGTGACAGCAGATGCTGGCGAGGATGTAGAGAAAGAAGAACACTCCTCCATTGCTGGTGGGATTACAAACTGGTAAACCTCTCTGGAAATCAGTTTGGCGGACCCTCAGAAAATTGGACATAATACTACCTGAGGACCCAGCTATACCACTCCTGGGCTTATACTCAGAAAATGCTCCAACATGTATTAAGCACACTTGCTCCACTATGTTCATAGCAGCCATATTTATAATAGCCAGAAGCTGGAAACAACCCAGATGTCCCTCCACAGAGGAATGGGTACAGAAAATGTGGTACATTTACACAATTGAATCCTTCCCAGCTATTAAAAACAATAACTTTATGAAATTCGCATGCAAATGGATAGAACTTAAAAATATCATCCTGAGTGAGGTAACTCAGTTACAAAGAACAAACAAGGTATGTACTCACTAATAAGTGGATATTAGCCCAGAAGTTCAGAATATGGAAGATTCAATTCATAGCAAACATTGGACTGTGTGTGTGGTCCCAGATGGAGGAGTTGGAGAAGGGACTGAAGGAGCTGAGCGAGTTTTCCGCCCCATGGAGGGAGTGACAGTGTCAACTGGCCAGACCCCCTGGTGCTCCCAGAGACTGGCCCACCAACCAAAGAATATACATGGAGGGACCCATGGTGCTGGCCACATATGTGGCAGAGGAAGTCCTTGTTGGCCATCAGTGGGAGGAGAGGCCCTTGGGCCTGAGGGTGTCGAGATGCCCCAGTATAGGGGAATTCTAGGGAGGGAAGTCCGGAGTGGGTAGGTGGGTGGGGGAATACCCTTGTAGAGGCAAGGGTAGGGGATGGGATAGGGGGTTTCCAAAGGGGACACCTGGAAACGAGAAAACATTTGAAATGTAAACATCGTATCAAAAAATATTTGATACATATTATGAAGTTTGGGGAATGAGGGAATACTAAATCAGGCTATTATTAAAGTTAAACCTATAAAACTCAACTGCAACTGCAACTGATGTCAGCTTCGAGGGTGAAGTTCATTGGACAAGGGATGTGTACATAACAAAGATCAGACATGGTCCAGTAGAGCAAGGGTGTGGGTATATGGTCTGTAACATCCCCCACTTCTTGCTAGAGTGCTTACTATCTTGCTCTTTGGCAGGTCCTGTCATGTCTAGAAGACACTGTTTCCCCCAGTCTTCCACAGCCTCTGGCTCTTTGAACTCTTGCTGCAATGTTCCCTGAGCCTTCAAAGGGGGAGTGTGGTATGGATGTCCCACTTATGGTTGGGCACTCCAGAGACACTTATTCTGTGCGCTTTGAGCAGTTGAGAGTTCCTGCATTAGAAATTACTGTGGTTTTAATTTTAAAGTTGGTTGTTTTATTTTTTCCACTAAAAATAGCAAAGCAGAAAATTAAAGAAAGGAAGATGTGGTTTGTGGAGGAGGCTTAAAAGTCATACAGGATAGAAGGTATATGACTGTAATTCTTATGTTATTAAAAGGTGGCTCAGGAACTGGTCTTTCAGGTTATTCCACCTCTCTACGGCTCAATTTTTTCATCTGCAAAATTGGACTCTAGTAGTAGATCTTGCAGAAGAATATTATGCAATAGAAATGAGTTCATAAACATATGGTGCTTACAACAGTATTAAGCACAAAATAGGAGTTCAGTGTGTGATGTTACCTGGAATGTCCATCGCTATGGGACAGCTAGTCTTTCAACTATATCTGTTGTGTTTCTGTTCTGCCACAAGTGGCTATATTAGGCAGGCATTAGGGATGCATGTGCATGAGCACACACATGAAATAGCAAGAAAAGAGCCATTGCCTTATTTTTGCTTTTGACAATCTCAACAGTAAGGGTAGAAAGGCAATATCCCTTCCAGAAACACCAATCCTAGATGAGTTCAAAGGGTTAAGAAGAAATGCTGGTAGATTGTTAAGAAGCTGAGAAATACACATAACTGGAACTTTATGTAAGCAAGATTTCAATAGGCAAGTGTGAAAGATAAGCTTTAGTACCTGCAAATTCCAAAGCAAATTGAGAATCCAAGGAACCTATTGCTGTTCCCAGTAGAAAGGACAAACTGCAATAAAATAACATTGAGTGAAAAATTCAAGAAGCACTGCTTTAGAAAAAGCAAGAACTGATTTATTAATCCGTGTTTAAAAGTATTAGCACTTAAGACAAATCGCTATGTTCTGTTAACTAATTGCTTTTTGCTGTGTAACAAATTATTTCAAAATTCAGTGACTTCAGTCAGCAAACATCAGTCCACACTTGCTGTGAATCAGGAGTTGGGCACTAGTTCTGTGAGAGACTCCAGGTTTCTTGGGAGCCTCACCTGGGCTTCACTGCAGGGGTCGGCATCATATTTCAGAAGTGATGCTGTATAACAGTGGTGTTATTCTACCTGCCCTCCCAGAGAAGATTCTACACACGAACTCAATGACAAGAGACAGGAATCTGATGATTAGGAGCTAGTTAGATTCTACATACATATTTTATCTTTAAGGTAGCCATGAAGGTCCACTACACTGTCTATTGGGTTGTGCTTGGCTGTTCTCTCAACAGAGATAATACTGAAGTGAATGAATGATGCTGTAACTCAGAATTGCAATAAGTGTGTAATTAATTACACAGAATAGACTATTGGCCAGCCGCTCAGATAATGTAATCCTTGTGTGCAATCTATATTCCTTTCCATTTAATAACCTGTACCAACCAGTCAAAGAGGTGCCAAATGTGCTATTAGATAGAAATAATGGGTAATTATACTCATTTATAAGTCTGGATCAAATAAATGTTAGAAACTGAAAACCAGTTTCAAGCCTTACGTTTCCCATTAAAAACATAAAAATATTAGGTTTAAATCTAAATACTGTGTTTTAATCCATTTAGAGAGTAAATTCAGTCACCTGTAAAATAGATTTTTGTATAGGAAATAAGCTGAAGTGGTCTAAACATTACTTTTTAGGCAAAAGATTCCTTTCAAAATAAAACAGTTTTACCTTCTGTTTATACCCACTTCAGTTTAGGTAAATCCAGGTTATTTATAACAATTAAAGGGAAGTTGAGAAATGTATGCAGTCACACGATGTGAGCTGACTCAGTACTTTAAAGATGGGGGCAAAAGGTAACATATTAGGATGGGAGAGACTGATACTTAATACTGTAAGTTCCTCTTTCATCCTTCTCAGTATTATGTTGAAAAATGTTTGCATCTTGTCAGATAAATTTTAGTAATTTATAATTCAACATTGGAAGGAAGAATGTTTGTGGAAAGAATATATATGTTAGCAGCCTCTGAAATATCATGGTTTGATTAAATTCCTGAAACATTGATGCTCATAGAGTCACCAGAAACCCTGTCTTAAAAAATGCTTAAATTTCATCATATTAACCAATTTTAAAGTTGATATTAATTCAACCCAAAAGTTAAAAATATACCAACTACTAACTAGTATTTTACTAATCAAGTTTCTCTAGGGCAACATACACATACATATACATTTATTAAAAATATTATTTTTGTAAGACAGGCTAGTAATCACATGTACTAAAAAGAAATATTTAAAATAAAAGTTAACTAATAATTCTTGACAAAGGCTACAGAGAAGTATAAAATATGTTTTCTTAGGAAGCAGTGCATTAAATAAATTGTGAGCATTGGTTTCATCATAAATCAGGAATTTCAGAACTTGTGTTATACATGAGAATTAATCACAACCTCACCAGAACAAGATTTTATCTTATCTAAAACTTCAGAAAATGCACCATAATGAAATGGACAGTCAACCAAATCATACTTTACCATACTTGGAGACTGCTATCTACTAAACCCAGAGGTATTTGTAGGTAATGGTCTTAGATGAAGCATTATGTTTAATCTTACAGGTTTAAATAATATGTAAGGGAACCATCTGAGTAGCAGCATATCTGTATGCAGCACATAAAGACTCTTTCAGAATCTGTCTACTGTTTCGGTTTATATTCTGTGCTAGTATCTCTAGATGTAAAGATGAACACAGAGAAACTTCAAGAAGCTAATGAAAATACAGTTGATAGTTATTTACTATCTTTAAGGTTAATAATCCAAATAAAGAGATAGATTTTGTTAATTTGGATACTGCCTCTGGGCCCTTTAGTTAGCTTTGCTAGGGGTTTATCTATCTTGTTGATTCACTCAAAGACAGCTTTTGGTTTGTTGATTCTTTGTATTGTTCACTTTGTTTCTATTTGGTTGATTTTGGCCCTGAGTTTGACTATTTCCTGCCTTCTACTCCTCTTGGGTGAGTTTTCTTCTTTTTGTTCTAAAGCTCTCAGGCATGCTGTTAAGCTGTTAGTGTAATATCTCTACAGTTTTTCTACCAGGGCACTTAGTGCTATGAATTTTCCTCTTAGCACTGCTTTCATTGTGTCCCATAAGTTTGGGTATGATGTGTCATCATTATAGTTAAATTCCAAGAGGTACTTAATTTTTTTCTTTATTTCTTTCCTGACCAAGTTATTATTGAGTAGGGAGTTGTTCAGTTTCCATGTGTATGTGGGCTTTCTGTTGTCTTTACTGTTATTGAAGTCCAGCCTTAGGCATAGTGATCAGGTAGGAGGCATGGGATTAGTTCAATCTACTTGTATGGTTGAGGGCTATTTTGTGACCAATTATATGGTCGATTTTGGAGAATGTACCACGAGGTGTTAAGAAGAAGATGTATTCTTTTGTTTTAGGGTAAAATGTTCTGTAGATATCTATTAAATCCGTTTGGTTCATAACCTCTATTAGTTTCATTGTGGCTCTGTTTATTTTCTGTCTCAATGACCTGTCCATTGGTGAGAGTGGGGTGTTGAAGTCTCCCATTACTATTGTGTGGGGCTCAATGTGTGTTTTGAGCTTTAGTAAAGTTTCTTTTACAAATGTGGGTGCCCTTTCATTTGGGGCATAGATGTTCAGAATTGAGACTTTCTCTTATTGGGTTTTTGCCTTGATGAATGTGAAGTATCCATCCTCATCATGCTTGATAACTTTTGGATGAAAATCCATCTTATTGGATATTAGGATGGCAGCAACTCCAGCTTGTTTCCTGGGAGCGTTTGCTTAGATGACTTTTTTCTAACCTTTTACCCTGAGGTAGTGTCTGTCTTTATTATTGTGATGTGTTTCTTGTATGCAGCAAAATGCTGGACCTTGTTTGAGTATCCAGTTTATTAGATATATCTTTTTATTGGGGAATTGAGTCTGTTATGGTGAGAGATATTAAAGACAGATGATTGTTAGTTCCTGTTATGTTTGTTGTTGGAGGAGGTATTATGTGCTTTATTGTCTCCTTTTGGGGTTGTTGTGAGATGATTAATTTTTTTCCTTTGTGTTAGATACCCTCCTTGTGTTAAGTTTTCCTTTTAGAATTCTCTGTAGGGCTGAATAAGTAAATATATATTGTTTAAATTTGGTTTTGTCATGGAATATTTTGGTTTCTCCATCTATGATCATTGAGAGTTTTGCAGGGTATCGTTGCCTGGGCTGGCATTTGTGTTCTCTTGGGATCTATGTGACATCTGTCCAGAATCTTCTGGCTTTTGGAGTCTCTGTTGAGAAGTCTGCTGTAGTTCTGATAGATCTGCCTTTATATGTTACTTGGCCTTTTTGTCTTACAGCTTTTAATATTTTTTCTTTGATCTATGCATTTAGTGCTTTGATTATTATGTGATGGGAAGTTTGTTTGTTTGTTTTTTTTCTGGTCAAATCTATTTTGTGTTCAGTAGGCTTCTTGTACATTTATGGCCATCTCTTTCTTTAGGTTGGAGGCGTCTCTTCTATGATTTTGTTGAAGATTGTTTTGGGTCCTTTGAGCTTGGAATCTTTGCTTTCTTCTATTCCTGTTATTCTTTTTATTTATTGGATATTTTATTTATTTACATTTCAAATGTTATCCCTTTTCTGGTTTCCCCTTTGGAAAACCCCATCCCATTTCCCCCTCTCCCTGCTTCTATGAGCGTGCTCTCCCACCTACCCTCCCACTCACACCTCCCCACCCTGGCATTCCCCTACACTGGGTCACCGAGCCTTCACAGGACCAAGGGCCTCTCCTCCCATATTCCTGTTAATCTTAGGTTTGGTTTTTTTCATTGTATCCTGAATTTCCTGCATGTTTTTGGTAAGGAGCTTTTTATACTTTGTGTTTTTTTTGATTGTTGTGTTAGTATCTTCTATTGTATCGTCTATGCCTGAGATTCTTTCTTCTTTCTCTTGTATTCTGTTAGTGATGCTTGCATCTGTTGCTCCTGATCTCTTTCCTAGGTTTTCCATATCCAGGGTTTCCTCCATTTGTGATTTCTTTATTGTTTCTATTTCCATTTTTAGGTTTTTGACCACTTTGTTAAATTCCTTTAACTTTTTAGTTTGTGTTTTTCTATATTTTTTCAGGGATTTATTTGTTTCCTCTAAAAGGACTTATACCTGTTTAACTGTGTTTTCCTATATTTCTTTCAGTGAGTTTCTTACATCCTCTGTAAAGGATCTACTATCTTCATGAGATGAAAATTTAGATCAGCATCATGCTTTTCATGTGTGTTTGGGTATCCAGGGCTTGCTGTGGTGGGAGAACTGGGTTCTGATGGTGCCAGGGTATATGAGTTGCTGTTGCTTCTGCTCTTGCATTTGGCTCTTGCCATCTGGTTATCTTTTGTGTTAACTGGCCAGGATGTCTCTGTCTGGCACCTGCTTACTGTGTTCCTGGTTGCAGCAGATATTCTGGAAGACATGTGACCCTGGCTGGAGTAGATCTCCTAGGAGATATGCAGACTGTGGTGTGTTGAGTGGGGCAGACACACAGATCTGCCCAGGCAGAGGTGCAGACCAGAAGGACTTAGCTATCATTATTTCCAGTACTTAATTATTCCATTGCTGTCTATATGCAGATGAGGGCAAGCACAAGATAAGACTAGAGCTTGTGATTGGGCAGTGGAAAGGAAGGCAGGCTGAGAGTTTTAGAGATGAGTACAGAGAGGGAGAGGAAGGGAAGGAGAACAAGAGATAAATTGAAACCTAGAAGAGAGGAAGAGGAGCAAGAACCACATAGCCCTGGAAGCCATAAGTATTGGGGATTTCTTAGATAGATGATTAAAAAATAAATAGGGTGTGTTTTTCCCATCTAGGTGTGTAGTTTGTTGTTTATATCAATTGAATTTTGAGTTCATTGTGTGGGCATTTTGTGGGTTGAGAATTTACTAATATAAATCTGACTGATAAATTACAAGATCAGATTACAAAATCAGAGTTTTGATTTTACTGGGTTATGGGGATTTGTGACTGCTAACCACTTGGGGCTGATGGCTGGGAATGTGAACAGAATCTGCAGCAAGAGAACTGCGAGATGGGCAGTTGCTGCATTGGGTTAGCCATGAAGGCAGTGAGACTGTTGGGGCCAGAGAGTAGCTGGTGCTAGTGTGGGATGGTGTCTTTTTATATTTCACACAACAGAGTTGCAATATGCATAATTGAAATTTCCAGGGATACTTGACACCATCCTGTACCACTCTTTCAATTGTAGCATCCTGGTAATCATACAGATTTTTACATTCCTTCTTTTCCCTTTGTTCAAAAACTGTCATCAATGTTATGCCAATGTATGTTATAAAATTATGAAACAGTGTAGTGTTCCTTAGTTATTTAGATTTAATGTCTGTAAATGCATTTTATTTTGTAAAGATGTACAAACCTTGTGTTTTTGTTGTGTTTCATTCTCTTCTTTTCTTATTTTTTCATTGTAAAATAAATCTATTAGATGCTTTGATTATGCTTGGTAATCTAGGTCATGTGATGACATACTGGTATTATTTAACTTCAACATATTTTTATGTCATTGTTCATACTGAATAGTATTTTCACTGATATAAAAGCCTTTGTCCAATATTTTTTCTTTCTTTTCTCAATATTTAAAGTGCTATGCTGACCTGGAACAGCAGGTTATCTTTCAGTGACAGGGTCCTAAGTTCGAGATAAGGAGATAAGGAAGACAGGAAATCTCGGACTTGGAGGTCTTACATTAGCAATATTTTATGCTAAGCAAGCTTAATAAAAAGTACAGCATGTTATATACAGTTTGTTTATTTTATTTGGAGAAAAATACATCAAAGTCATCAAAAGCTATCATGCAATGGGACAAAGTCAGCAGAAGGTTACTCAAGGAATGTTGCATGAGGAGAAGTCAGAATATCTCAAGGATGTCCAAGCATACAGCAGTCTTGGTCCTCTAGTCTCTTCAAGGGGAAAAGCCAAGTTCTTAGGAACCAAAACCTTAGCTACTTTGAGACTCTGGCCACCAGCATAAGACTGAACCAAGACAAGTCTGCTCCTAGACAACGACATAGAACTAGGTTCCTTTGGTTTTTTCATCTGGGCTCTGAGAAAGCCTTAGGTGGGTCTGGCTGTCTGCAGTGACATCATCTCATGACTTCCATTCTTGTGTGTGTGTGTGTATGTGTGTGTGTGTGTGTGTGTGTGTGTATGTGTATGTGTGTGTGCACCCACATGTGCATGCCCGGGAGCAAAATGGAGAAAGGACAGAGGTGTTTTCTGAGAGAGTGATTACTAAAGACTAAATATAGAGAAGGAGCTTGTCTTGCCAGTCCTGAGGGAAAAGAATTCCACAGAGAAGGATACAAAGTTATGTTTTGTTAGAGGAAACATTCTGCAACTGTACTTTCTACTAGCCATGTAACTCAGCATTGTTTTTCTCTTTCCAGGAAGATAGTCCCTACTTCATGCTTGTTTAAGTCACCATTATTTATTTTTTTTTTTTTTGGTATTTTACAAGTCCACACTCTATGATCCTGGCTGCAACTTTGTTCATGAATCCCAGGCCACCTTCAGTTCTCAACATGTATCTTTCTTACATTTGATTTATGGTTAAATATTCCTAACTAAACCACTATATTTCTAAATGATCTCAATCCTGAGTTTTCTGTGTCCCTAAATGTCCCGCCCTGTAGGACCTCATTATTTGTGGGGTCGAGGGGGACCAAGCCTGAAAGAAAAACGGGCGAGAAAGAGGAGCGAGACCAAGCAGAATCTTCTCAAGGTCTCATTTATTCTTGAAACATAGGCTGTTTTTAAAGCAGAAGTGAGGCAAAGGGAGGGGTGGGAATGAGGCAAAGGGAGGAATGGGAAGCAGGGAGCTTGTGGTTTCTGGTCACTCTGGCTCATCGATCTTCAGAACGGCCAGTTCCCAGAGCATGGGGAACAATTAATCTTCAAACAATTGTGACCAGTTCTCAGAAAGTACCACAAGGCTGTGCCAATCTTGGTGGGGTCAGGTTCCCAGGAGCGGCATGAAGACTTCAGCTCCGCTTCAGCTCCCAACATCTCCCCCTTCTGTATTTAGTAAAAATGAGGTCAGTGGGCCACCTGTCTTAGGTCTCATGCCTTAGGCCTCAAGTTGTAATGGGATGGCCCTCTTCCCGAGGTCATGATGGGCAACCCAGATAATGGACTCACAATATTCCCGTCATCGGATGACCATCATGGCAGTTGGTGAGGCTCCTGTCTTAGGCTATGTGAGTGGCACCCATTGCTGGCATCACAGACCAGGGGGCAGCGATGAGTTGCCTGTCATTGGTTGGTCCCACAGCTTATAGCCTCAAAGGGGTCGTTGGGAGTCTCAGAGAGCCACCTTAGGAGTGCTTCAACAACCTGCGGTACCAGGGGGTCTCTATTTCTTTTGCCAGGACTGAGAACTCTAGGCCACTGGGTGAGGGACCAGGGGGGAGATCCTCGGTGGATTTTTGAGCACTAAGGTGATGGTAATGAACAGCAATGGTTTTGCGGAGAGCAGAATCAATCTGTGACTTAACAAAATTAGTTAGTCTGTTAAAGGCCCAAGGGCCAAACGCACAAAGCAATAAAAGGCCCACAAAGGGTACCAGGAGGCTAGGAAGCAATGTAGAAAGCCAGGGGGAGGTGGAAAACCAGTTTTGATACCAAGCTTCGCTCTGTTCTCTCTTTTTCTTTCTTTCTTCTAGGCTCTGTGTTATTTTTTTAATGCTGTCCTCAACTAGGCCTGTTTTGTCTGCATAAAAGCAGCATTCTTCCTTAAGTGCGGCACATAGGCCACCTTCTTGTAAAAAGACGAGGTCTAGTCCCCTTCTGTTTTGTAAAACCACCTCTGACAGGGACTCTACAGAGTCTTTAAGGTATTTTAACCCTTGTTGTAACTCGCGAATGTCATTATCAATAGCTATAGAAAGTTGATTATACTGTTGGGTGGAAGTAACTAAGGAAGCTATGCCTGTTCCTGCCCCTGCACCAGCCAGGCCCAAAAGAACGACCAATGTAATGGCTGTAATGGGCTCTCTTTTTGAGCGAATTGTACCCCGCTCCCAAAACGTAAGCAGCTCTTCTGTATGATGAAAAGTGATCTTTGGAAGAAGAATAACCAAAACACAATAATCTCTATATATCAATAGAGAAGCAGAACCTACATAAGGAGCGAGTCCTGTGGAGCAAATAAAGTAGGTATTATTGGGTGCCTGGATATATTGAAAAGTGGTATTAACTGTAATTGTCTGATTGCAAATCTTTTTTAACTGATAAGGAGGGACCATTTTGGGGGGCCAATAAACAGAGACCCAATCTGGAGACCTGGGAAAGGGTTAATCCATGACTCCCAGTGTTGTTCCATCTCAACAGGTTGGTATCATTGGTGTAGAGAGGGTCACCAAGAATAGCCACCCCCTCGTAGAAGGGAGGGTGAGGGGAACAGCAGACCCAGCATCTGTATATTTTGTCTGGTTGTTGAGTCTTAGGGTCTCAACAGAGGCATTGACCAACTTGAGAATAACATTAGTGGATGAGGGGGGCCCCATAGGAAGGGTGGGAAAAACAGGGTGGTAGCAGAAGGGATTGAGGTCGACCCGGGGGCAGCTGGTGGTTTAGGAGGCCCAACTGGGGCGCTGTCTGGGCCAAGGTACAAGGCTGTGTTAGGTCCAATAGCTACTGAAGGCCATTGTGGAAGTGTCTTTATGAGCTTAATTTTAAATGTGAGACCGATGTCACGCCCTGACATATAGAGTCTCAATCCCCATTCATACCCTCTGGAATTGTCCCAGGAGGCCCTTTTTCCAGTGTCAGTGAAGACAATGGAAAGAGGATTGCACCATTGATCTTTACATTCCCCTTTGAGGGGGAGGGGCTCAGTACCAAGGTTGTATCTGGAAGGATTTTTTCTCTTTAGGATTATATAATCCCAGGTGGAAGAGGGCTTCCAATAAGTGTCTCCAGAGGTCTCGCAACCCCAGGAGGCACAGTAATAATCAGAAGAGAAATCACGCTTTGTGTTAAGAAAGCAGTCTCGATGTCCCCCAGGGCATATATATACATATAGGGACCGTTTGTAAGAGGGACCTTTTCATTTGAGATCCACATCCCGGGAGCCAAACCGGCTGTGAGACAGGATTGGGGGGCTTTTGTTTTGGCACAAAGAAGTCCCGATAGTCCCAATAGTCATGGGCCCCAAGGGCCAGCACACATAGATCGACGTGTAAGGGGCCCCATGGGATATTGGTAGAGAGCCGAGAGTTTGAATTAGCTATATCTCCTGCCTCATTAAAAAATTACCCATGTAAAGTTAAAAAGTTGATGTGGTGAAGGAGGACTGCTCACGGTACTGAAGCACAGCAGGTCCTTGAGGAGAAGCCACGGAGGGAACGTCTTCAAAGGGAGGAACGATCCTTGTTCCTTGTTAGACCTGAAATCAAGCACAATGAGGAGTCTTCTCAGGGGGATCCCTGGTTGGATTATAGTGTTTTATGAGGCGATCCGGGAGCCATCTGGCGTTTTGTGTTTCTATATCATAGATACCAGCATGTCCCTTCCCCCAAATAAGGACTGGGTTTGGGCCATGCCATTTGTTGGATAATGGGTCCTTCCACAGTGCCTGTGCATAATTATCAGCTGTGGACGGGTGCCAGAGAAGGTCTGCAGCTGATCTGCCCATTGAATCATATGTGAGAAAGTTTATGACAAATAAGGCATGATTGAAGAGGGACTTAAAATTGTCTGCTCTGGGGTAGAGTGTTTCTCTCCCAGACTGTGATTTGAAAAGCATGTTCTTGATGGTCTGATGAGCCCTTTCAACAATCCCTTGTCCTTGAGGATTATATGGAATCCCTGTGACATGTTTACTACCCATTTGAGCACAGAATAGTTTAAAGCTGGAGCTAGTATATCCCGGACCATTATCTGTTTTAAAAATTTTGGGTTGTGGGGTGGTTGTTAAGCAGGCAAGGACGTGGCTGATAACATGTTTGGTAGCTTCCCACGGTCTGTAAGGATGCATAAAGGAAGCCACTATAGGTGTCTGTAGAGACATAAATATATTTAAGTTTTCCAAAGGCAGGATAATGTGTGACATCCATCTGCCATAGCTCGCCAGGGACTAGCCCACGAGAGTTTACCCCCAGATGTGGTTCAGGCAGGAGGGTCAGACAGCCTTTACACTGTCGGATGATCCGGCGTGCCTGTTCACGGGTGATGGAGAATTTAAGCCTCAGAGTATGGGCATTAAGGTGATGTAAGTCATGGGCCTGCTGTGCAGCAGCAAGTGGGGGAACAGAAAGTGCAGAAGCAATTTTCTGAGTGGCTTGATCTACTTTATCATTGCCTTCAGACAGTGGTCCAGGCAATCCAGAATGGGCGAGAATGTGCCCAACGAAGAAAGAGGCCTCACGGGCAAGAATTAATTTTTGTAATCTGGAGAATAAGGGAGAGGCATTGGTGGAGGGGCGGATATATGGAACAACTTCCAGGAGGGGCACAGAGGAGGCCACATAGGCACTATCTGTATAAAGGTTAAAAGGCACATCTGGTAACATCTCAAAAACTTTAATAATGGCTGTCAATTCAACAAGTTGTGCAGAGAGGAAAGCTGTCATAAAGCGAGAGACCACTCCATTAATACTAAAAGTAGCCATGCCTGAAGAAGATCCATCAGAAAAATCTAATGTGGCTCCAACAATGGGGGAAGTCTTTGTTCTTTTAGGGAAAACAACTGGCATTTTTTGTAAAAACTGAACTAACCTATCAGCAGGGTAATGTTTCTCCATGGTGCCTTGAAAAGAAGTATAATTAATGGCCCAATCATCTTCGTTTTGGACAAGCCACTGGACTTGGGAGGCATTATAGGGGAGGACTATAATATCAGGATCTTTTCCAAAAAGCTTAAGGGCAGCATCTCTACCAAGCCTTAAAAGATGAGCAACTAGGAGTGGGTAGGTGGGCAGCATGCGCAAGGGGATGCTGGTAAATGGACCCAGAATAAGGCAAAGCAAACCAGTAGGAGAAAAGGCGGTAGGAAAAATAAGAAGGCAGAGGGGCAATTTGGGAGAATAATATCCTATAGACTGATTGGTTATGGCCTGTTCTACTCTGGACAATGTATTTTGGGCCTCTGTAGTCAAGGTTCGTGGGGATAGTGGATCAGGGTCTCCTCGCAGTATGTCAAATAGAGGTTTTAACTCCCCTGTAGTCAACTTTAAGTAAGGGTGCAGCCAATTAATATCACCCAACAACCACTGGAAATCATTAAGAGTCATAAGGGAATCACGCCTCAATTGAATTTTTTGGGAAAGTATCTTGTTGGGAAATAATTTAAATCCTAAAAATAGATGGGGAGGACGCACTTGGATTTTCTCAGGGGAGACTCGGAGCCCTTGATCTTGGAGGGCAGCAATAAGCTGTAACCCTACCTGGTGAAGCTGTTGTTCATCAGGTCCTGCCAAAAGTATATCATCCATATAATGTATAATATAAAAATCGGGAAATAAGGACCTAAAGTGGTCAATAGTTTGGGCTACAAATTTTTGACACAGGGTGGGGCTATTAGCCATACCTTGGGGGAGGACCCGCCACTGGAAGTTGGAGGAAGGTCCCACACAATTAACTATAGGGAGGCTAAATGCAAAGCATTTGTAATCCTCAGGGTGGAGGGGGATAGAGAAGAAACAATCTTTTAAATCAATAACTAATTTTATATAACCATTAGGGATGGCTACAGGAGAGGGTAAGCCATGCTGTAGGGCACCCATAAGGACCATGGTCTTATTGACTGCTCTGAGGTCCTGTAACAAGCGCCATTTGCCACTTCGTTTTTGGATGACAAAAATAGGTGTATTCCGTGGTGACGTGGAGGGTTAAATATGTCCAGCAGCCAGCTGTTCCTGTACCAACGCTATGGCTGCAGACAGTTTATTGGAAGGGAGGGACCATTTATTATAAACCAGGGACAGGCCCCATCTATAAATATAAAAAATCTAATTAAATCCTTTTTCTTAACTCTAACTCCTCTTTCCCTGAGTGTTCCTTTTAAGTCTTTAATGAAGACTGCTTCCTTAGTGAGTTTCTGGTCCATTTTTTATATGAGACAGAAGGAATCACTTACCGAGGACGAAAACTTCTCATGAGCTGTGAGGAGTGTCCTCAATCTACACTGGAGCTGGCACTACGCCTCTTTTGGGCTGGGGTCCATCTGGCAGAGATCCGTACCTCGAGCCCCACATTGGGCGCCACTTGTCCCGCCCTGCAGGACCTCGTTATTCGTGGGGTCGAGGAGGACCAAGCCTGAAAGAAAAATGGGTGAGAAAGAAGAGCAAGACCAAGCAGAATCTTGTCAAGGTCTCATTTATTCTTGAAACATAGGCTGTTTTTAAAGCAGAAGTGAGACAAAAGGAGGGGTGGGAATGAGGCAAAGGGAGGAATGGGAAGCAGGGAGCTTGTGGTTTCTGGTCACTCTGGCTCATCGATCTTCAGAACGGCCAGTTCCCAGAGCATGGGGAACAATTAATCTTCAAACAATTGTGACCAGTTCTCAGAAAGTACTGCAAGGCTGTGCCAATCTTGGTGGGGTCAGGTTCCCAGGAGTGGCATGAAGACTTCAGCTCTGCTTCAGCTCCGAACACCTAAATTATATATGCACACTTACCAAGTCTCTGTATATAAGTTCATTGTTCTTCACATCAAAATCATCCAAAATTTCTTCTTACACTTTCTGTTGTTTGCAGCCATGTTTGTCTGTATAGCTCCAGAAGACATTGTGCCAAGGTTCTCTGTTGTTATGAATTATGGGTCTCTTTCTTAAAATTTATGGGCTGCCATGTTCAAATTATTTGGGGGCTTCATGTTCCACTGACTTTAATCTGTTATATGACAGCAGACATTATTTAAGTGTGTGTTTGGGGGGGAATGAGAGCCTATCAGTAGGAACAGAAAGAGATGGTCCATTATTAACTGTCCAAAACAATTTTATGCTTCCTCTTCTAACACATTCTACCAAATATGAGAAATTTATATGTTGAATGGCAGTCAGAAACATCTTTGTAGAAATAGAGTAAGACTATAAGTATCATTGTCTCAAAATGACCACAATCATCCCACTGTCTAAGATTCAAAGGTTCTGTCTTGGTGGGAATGTATCTACCCTTCCTAGCTGTCTGACATTTTCCATAACTATTTTGTCAGCAATTTACTATAGCTGAAGTACCTTTCTTCTTATCCTCCATTGTTTATGGTATCTATAATATTAAGATGAAACTTAGTTTCTCTTATATGTGTTTTCCAGAATATGAACCCAACTAATAGAGGAATGGGCATAATTTTTAAACAAAGATATTAGAAGCAGGTATCTGATAACCACTGAGTTTGATCCTGATATTTCATTATTCAGATAAAAATGAAAAAAGGGTATTGTAATTTATTTATAGAGACTGTAATATACTATGACCTGCTCCTAACTTGGTTACTTTTAGCAGATGTAAACAGAGAGAAGAAAGTAAGTGGATCTAGCAGGTATAAACATGCCTTCTACATTACCAAGCTTGGTAATATTTATATTATTTATGGAATTACATAATAAAAATACAGAACTAAATAGTATCAGAGTATCTAATGTATTTGAAAGTAAAGAAAAACTATATAACTTAATTAAGTAAACATTTTATAAACAGCCTTTATTAAGTTGCTCATTCAAGATTAATTGAAGTAAATAAAAATATACCAGCTTCAAAATGTCTGTTTTGAGGTTTAATAATATTATATACAATCAATAAAAGTGGTTTTAAAGTGAATTTGCTTAGATATAAACTTTTGTTGAATGCTTATGGAACTAAGTGCAGAGTATTCAGTCATGAAAGAGACTCGTTTCTGGTCTAGAACTTATTGTCTTACGGAAAAGTGAAGCTTACAAATACATCAAATCCAATGTCTTGTGTGAAATGCTAAAGGAAAGGCATGGTAGGAGAGAAACTTCGATCACAAAACCAAGTGAGGTTAACACACCGTACTAGAAATAGTTAGAAAATAAACCAATATATTCAATTTCCAATTGAACTTAACTTGTTCCTACCATGATTTTAAGAATTCCTTGACACTTAATAGCTCTGCTGGAAGATAGATGATTTCAAGCCAGTCTCCCCCACAGAGTAATGTTAGACTTCTATTTTATTCCAATTACACTGCAGACTCATAGAATAGATGATGAAAATCCATCTCTGGAATCAGTATCTTGAGGGCTCAAATTGACAATTTATTAATGTCACGTCTTTGTGTTTCTGTTTCTTCATTTCTAAAATGAGGATGGGAGCAATAATCAGAATATGCACTTGGGAAGAAAGCATGAGTTATTGCAGTAAGATAAGCCACTATGAGTTTATGAAGTGTATGAACCATTGGAATAGATGCACTGAAATATGCCTGTTTTAGATGATCTCTAATTTTAAGTAAAATGAAAAATGCTTGTGGATGTGTATACATGCATTGTGTAAAAATGTCTTGCCTTTAAATAGCCTGGCATTGTTCATCTTTAACAATAAAATAATCCAGCAGTAGTCTTTCAAATGCAAATGCTTAATATATTTCATAGGACAGAGAAAACGATGATAAAAAAAGATAGCTGGTACCCCGACATTGGGTTTGCATTATTGTCCTTAAGGCAAAATATTTTTGCTGTATTGTCCTTAATAGGCAATGTGGAAGCCAGTAGACATTATGATCATGGTACATTTGATGTACAGCAGGGCTGCTCCCCAGCTTTCCCAGGGGTTAGCAGTATCTAGTCTAGCCGGATATGACTCACAACAGCTTATATTTAGCCATTTCCTAAAATGATTGTATTTATTCACTTCATGCAAGTCCTGGAGTGATGTCAGAGACAGGGACCATTTATCAGGATTCTCTCAAAGTAATTAAAAGTCATGTGAATTTTTGTTCAGCAGGCTAGAGTCTACTTTTCTTTTTCTTTTCTTTTTCCTTTTTTCTTTTCTGCTGTATCTCGTATATGACAGTATCTCGAATACTTCTTGAAACCTGTTTGATCCCCAAATCTACCTGTGGTATTGATGACTTAAGCTGAGTTATTTAGGAGCCACAGTGATGCTTCAAGGGAGAAGTATGAGGAGGGACCAAGCAAACAAACAAGTGAGCTTCAGTTCTACAGATTTTCCTTGAGTAACCCCCTTTCTTCTCTCTGCTTGTATGAGAAAAATGATTTTAGATTCAGGTATAAATCACATGTAAGATCATATCAAAATTTGTCCTTGGCAACTAGATTTCTGTAGCTTGCCACAATGTTCTCAGGTCATGTATGGTGATATGATGTATCATGATTTTCTTTTTGACAAACGTGGAGTAATACTTCATAGTGAATTGTACTGCATTTATTTCATTCATTGATCTGTTAATACTCATTTAGGATGATGTTTCCACATTCTTGATCTGTTAATACTCATTTAGGATGTTTCCACATTCTTAGTCACTGTGAATATTGCTAAAATGAACATTAAGTCTCCTTTGGACACACATTATAATTCCTTTCTATAAACTGCTGCATCGTAGAAATTGTCTCCTGAGTCTTTAAGGAATGTCCAGATGATTTTACAGCGTAGCTATAAAGACTTATATTTTTTATCATAAATGCCGCCCCACCACCATCTCTGTCAATACTTGCTTCATATTGGGTATTTTTAAATTGCCACTCTAATAGATAAGGAGCATTGTCATTCTGCTGTCGGTTTAACATGCATGCTACCAATGATCAGGAGCAATGGATGTTTTTCTCTGTGTCAGCCATCCAGGTCTCTCTTTCAGAGAGGAATATCTGTTTAGACCTTTGACCTCTTTTTCACTTGAATTGTTTTCTTGCTGTTGAGTTGAATTCCATGCATATTTTGATTATTGGCACATCATTGTGTGTGTGAGTATAGTTTGCTTCTAAGTTATGGATAATCTTTTTTGCAACATACTGACATGTATGTGAGGGGAGCAAGCAGCCATCTCATAAAAGAAGAAATATGCCAAATACACAACTTAGTGTTGTACTGAGATGGACTTGCAAAGGAAGAGGTAATAAGTAGAGGGAAGGGCAGCAGAGCAGAAATTAACCAAACAAAGGCGTGAAAGCAAATTTTAAAAAGTCTGTGAAGGTGATGATTATTTGTAAAGATGAGTAAAATTGATGAAACAAGATAGATCCACAAAGAAGCAATAAAGACAACACTTAAAACCAGAAATGAAAGGGACACTACAAATAATACAGCAGAAGCACAGGTTATCCTGAAATTAAATAATGCAACAGAAGCACAGGTTATCCTGAAATTGCTATGAACACCAGGAAATCATTCCCTTGGGTACTCTACAAGAAATGCCTAGGAATGGCAACCTAAAGACAAACAAAAAGAAGTGAGAAAGCAGAGCAGTCCAGAAAATCAAGAATGAGTCAGCAAGAAGAATAGCTCCTAGCCTAGTTAGGGGAACAGGATCTACAGACAGGCAACAGAGTCAGGGTCAGCTCCTGCTCCAGTTGTTGGGGGACTCACATGAAAATTAAGCTGCATATCTGCTACATATGTGCTAGGTACCTAGGTCCAGTCCATATATCCTCTTTGTTCAGCCCTGGGAACCCTCAAGGGTCCAGGTTAGAGGATGCTGTTGGTGTTCCTGTAGAATCTCTATCCCCTCTAGGTCTCTCAATACTTCTCCCAACTCTACTACAAGACTCCCCAAGATCTGTATAATGTTTGACTGTGGGTCTCTGCATCTGGTTCAATTAGCTACAGGGTAGACCCTCTCAGAGAACAGTTATGCTAGGCTCCTGTCTACAAACATAACAGAGTATCATTAATAGTGTCAGGGATGGGTTTCAAGTTTGGCCATTCTTTGGTTGGCCATTTACTAAGTCTCTGTAACATCTTTGTCCCTCAGTGGGACAGAGGATGTGCTTAGTCCTACAGTAACTTGATGTGTCACAGTGGGGCTCCATTTTCTTGGAGAAGTGAAGGTGGTGGGGGAGGGGTTTTCAAGGAGAGGTGGAAGGAGGGGGGCTATGATTGGGATGTAAAGTTAATAAATAAATTAATTAAAGAAAAAAGAAATGCTCATAGCAAAGATAATTTCTGACAGGTGAATCCTGTAAACATCCAGAGAAAATGGCATAGCATTTTGAATTTTTAATTGACAAAAAGAATAGAGTGGTGTGACTTGGAGACCACTAATTGATAGCTAAAGCTCTGCTACTCTGTTTACATTCTTACATTGTTGGTCTACTTATACATGCAAGTATGCTTGTATATGTCTCTTACATACATTGATCTAAGGGAGTGGTATTAATATTGGTCAGGGCATTAAAAGATGCCCAATTTGTATGCAGCAGTCAATTACAACACAATTAATGAAAAAGAAGCAGAAGAGGCAGAAGTGGAAGCAGAAGTGGAGAAGGAGAAGGAGGAAGAGGGAGAAAAAGAAGAGGAGGAGAAAAAGGAGGAGGAAGACAAAGAAGAAGAAGAAGAAGAAGAAGAAGAAGAAGAAGAAGAAGAAGAATTAGAAAATGAAGAAGAGGAGGAGGAGGAAATACATGGGAAGTAGCATGTGGATGCAGATGCTTCTGTGGATGAAAAGGAAGAGGAGCAGGAGAAGGAGGAGAGAAAGACTTGTTTATCACTCTTACACATTATGGATCACCAAGGATTTATTGTTATTACATTTAACCGATGTAGAGGAATAAAATAAAAGACATTCAAACATTCTAATGGTTTAAGTGATGCTTAGGTGCCTTTTGAATCTGAGAGGAAGAAATCAGCATTCACAGAGGTAATGAGAGCTTAGGTCTCTTTTGTTTTTCTTAAAAGTATTCATTATACAAAAGAGAAGGGGCACTAAATATTTTCTATAAATGTTTTATACATATTTAATAAATGGTACTATTCAGTAATTATTCACAGTCTTTATAAAGTGAAAATTTTCATAGCCTCAAATATTTCATTTATTTTTAATTCTATTATTGAACTACTATTAATTGTGTTTAACCTCAAGTAGAATGTGTTTTTCTTTAAGGAGTCAGAATTCTTTGCATCTAAGTAGACCCACAATGATTTCTACCATGTCACAATTACTTTGTAGAGGTTTTCAGGATTTGCATTCTTTGCCTTTTTATTTGCTATACTTTAATCACAGGACCTTGGAGATTATGTCTATTTTTATTCCATACATATAGTTGTACCTAGAACATCATATATAATAAATACATCTTTGCCATGTTAATATGTATATATTTACATAACCACTGAAAGATATGGGAAAATTACAACTACAAGAAATTTGATTTGGTTTTCCATGGAAAACATGCAGGAAATAGAAAGAGAATGACCTTATTAACATTGACCTGACACACAGAACTCAACCCAATTTATTTCTCTCAGAAAAGAGCCTTGGCAAAGGCCTAGAATAATCTATATAATTCACTACAAATATCAGAACTATTTCAAAGTTTAGTCTGTGTGAGTTGTTATGATAATGCCCTATCACTGGACAAGGAATATGGAAAACACTTATTGTGAAGATAAAATAGGCCCAAGAGGGGGGACCCATAACATTATTACTTTTATTTTGTGTGTCATCTCCAATAAATAGGTGTGATGACTAAAATATGTAAATTTGAATGGGGTGAGCATATTCCAGATATTTTACCAGTTATTCTAAGTACCTGTGGGAGGCTGTTCTTCTTCCTGTTTTGTTTCATGTATTATACTATATAGTGATTGTGCAGAATAATGGGTTCCATTGTGATACACTCACACATTGATGAAAAGTGCTTTTCTCAAGCTCCCCTTCTATCCTTCTCCTATGTCCTGCCTCTTATTTTCCTTGAATCTGTTCTCTTTTCTAATAGTTCTCTTACTTTGCTGTTATCTCTGCTCACTGCCTGCAAATTCACATATATGTGAAGCATGTAATACTCATCTCCCTGAGTCTGTATTATTTCACGAAACACAGTGGTTTCTAGTTCTGTTGATTTTATTGCATTTGATAGGATTGTGTTCTTCTTTATGGCTAGGTGGAATTCTGATGTAAAATTCAGATATGATAAAGGAAATGTCACAGCTAACGCAACATAAGCACAAATAATAATAAAATTATTGTGAACAGCCCATTGAGCTCTGAGCACTCTGAGCATTCCTCTAATCCTCTCAAATCACATGATCAGATCTGTCCCTGCAACACTCTAGGACCCCAATACCCCAAAACACAGCTTGTTTTCATCAGGGCTCTGTAGAGGAACAGATCCGACTATATATTTAGCTGTTTTAATTGATGTCACAATTCATATATCTTATGTATCTATTACTATATTATTGAAACTATACTTTATCTTGTATTTTATTAAAAATTTAAGGTGATAATAGACTTTAGCCTTAGTGATTTTTTTTTTTAGATACAATGCTCAAAGTATAGACAATAGTAGGAAAAATAGGCATATGGGATGATACAAAACTTGAGTGTTTCTGTGTGTCAGAGGAAACAGTGAACAGAATAAAGAGGCACCATACAATGTTTGAGAAAATAGATGCAAACCACAAATGAGGAAGTATTAATATGAAATAGACATGAATAACTAAAATAAACCAATATTAAAATAAATAATTGAAAAT
The DNA here is from genome assembly GCA_019843965.1 of Rhynchomys soricoides. Lineage (NCBI taxonomy): Eukaryota > Metazoa > Chordata > Mammalia > Rodentia > Muridae > Rhynchomys > Rhynchomys soricoides. The sequence goes on from JADRCH010000052.1 coordinate 377,139, forward strand.
AAATAAATGGATCAGTGCCACAATTAAAATCTTACATTAAGAAAATGGCTGTAAAATAATATTTCCTCAATTTGAAGTCAAGTTCATCTACTAATTTAATAAATTATTTCCTTTAATTTTCAGATATTTTATGTGAAGTGGAAGTCATACATTCTTTATTTTTGTGAGATAAAATTGACCATTGACTACCTTCTCTGGTCATCACGTCACTTCTGCTTAGCATTTCACATAGGAAGACAAGCCTGATTTTACTGAAAATGATGTATATTTTTGGAAAAGCATATGTAATTATATATTTTTATATTATTTTGTATTTATTTAAATTAATATATAGTTTAATTAAGCAAGTATTGATAGTTTTTCTTTGTTTTCCTATTTTTTCAAAAGACCAATCTCTGTGATGGGCTTTTATCTCTCACAGGCTTGCCTTCAGCTTCTGGGCCTGCTACCTTAACATCTCACATGCTGAGTATAGTCACATGTCCACATTTGGTTTATGCTATTCTGGGGACAGAACCTAGTACCCTTTACATGCTAGGCATTCTATCAGCTAATCTATATCCCCGACCTTTATTTATCAGCAGATTTGCTACCTAACATTCCAACCACAATGCCCTGTTGGCCTTCTAAATAAAAGCAAACTATTTCTTAGGATTTATGACAGATAACTTTAGGAAAACCAGATGTGCTTTGCATCAGTGTAACAAAGACCATGGATATTCTAATTTGAACAATCTTACTCTGATTGGAAGACAACCTGAACAATGAATTTCTCTTACTTGTATCTTCATGTTGTTTGTTAGTTTTAGTAAATGGAATCACTATAAAGTTGTTTATGCATGTACCTAAAAGCAATTGCAAGTAAGACTGTGTTTTAATCTATTAGGAGATATTCTCCCTCTCTCTCCCCCTAACTATCAATAAACATAGTGAAATAAAACTTTTTTTGTTTTTATGTGTGTATATTCAGGTACCAGCATTGTCAAACAAATAAACAAAAGCAATCAAGCCATTCTCCAAGAAGTTCTATTAGCATCATGTCTTTCACCACACACAACCATCCCAAAGTCCAAATACTGCTTTCTTGGGACCAAGAATAAGAAGTACTAAGTAAACCTATTCATTGGCTCTGCATTTTTGTAACAATTCATGATCATGGGCTCTCTATAAGGATAGACTTGTGAACACGGCATTAATTTTTGTGGTTGTTTTCTCTCAATACTTAACTAATTCAGGGTACAGATAGACAAGTTCCCATTATTAATAGCACAGTTCTAGAAGCAGCCATTTCAAATGCCATAGACATACAAATTAACATTTCTTCCCATTTCATAATTACTTAATTTTTACCAATTAAGAGCATGACATGAGCATATGGTGGCTTCCCATCTGCTAATTTCTTCTCCTCAATTAATTATTACCATTAATATAGTTGATGGTGACAGTGTTTTGGCTAAATTAAACTAATTAGTAACAGTCCACTGGGAGGAAGCGTTTCTGCATTACATGCAGATTCTGCAGCTGCTGACTCCACTAGCTTGTCAGGCTTGAGTAGAATATTTGGGAGAACTACAAACATTTTGATGAACCGTATTTGAAAGTTCTTTTCTTCTTTCCTTCTCATTTTTTTTTTTTTGCCTTTTACTAAACATAGATTCTGATCTTATACAATATAATCTGAATATAGTATCACTCTACTCTTTCTAATGCCTCCCACCTCCTCTCCCATCAAGATCTGCTCCTTTTCTGTCTCTTGTTAGCAAAACAAACAAACAAACAAAAAAACCAGGCTTCTAAAAGATAACAATGAGATGTTGCAAAAAATATAATAAGATAAAATAAAAAATTTATATGGAAGTCGGACAAGACATGTCAACTGAAAAAAAAAAAAAGCCCAAAGAGAAGACACATGAACCAGAGACTTGCTCATTCACACATTCAGGAGATCCATAAAAGTATAAACTTACAGTATATATGCAGAAGACCTAGTACAAACATGTGTTAGCCGTGTGTGTGATGCTTCAGTCTTTGAGCATTTATATAGGCTTTGCTCATTTATTAGGCCTTGTTCTCTTGGTGTCCTTTGTCCCATCTGTCTTCCCAACTCTTTCTGCTTCCTCTTCTGTGGGGTTCCCTCAGATCGCAGGGGAAGAATTTGATGAAGTCTTACCATTAGAACTGTGAGATCTAAGATATTTCTTCTTCTTCTTCTTCTTCTTCTTCTTCTTCTTCTTCTTCTTCTTCTTCTTCTTCTTCTTCTTCTTCTTCTCTCTCTCTCTCTCTTTCTCTGCATAATGCCTTGCTTTGAGCCTCTGCTACAGGAGGGAAGTTTTCTGATGATGGCTGAATAAGTATTGGGTATGGGTATGGATTCTGTCTTGTGGAGTGAGCCCTAATTCAAATTGAATATTGGTTGGTTATTCCCACAAGTTTTGTGCTACATTTGCCCTTGCATATTTTCCAGGCAAGGCAGATTGTAGATCAGAGATTTTGTGTCTGGGTTGGTGCTTACATTTTTTCTTTTTGTAGCCTGCAGAGTAGCTTCCCATACCAAACGTTAGAACACAGGAGTGAAGGTTCTGTGTAGGCACCAGCTGGACGTCTCCCTTAGTTATGTGGGTGTTGTCTTCAGCAATGGGTCTTTGCTGTTAGTCTGTAGAGAGTAACCTACTGTCTTGGCAACAGCCTGGGTTGTTTGGAGATTTCCATAGGACACTTCTTGTCAACAAATCAATTGGATGAAACTTAGTCCCAGTACTGGAAGCATCATTTGGTGACAAGAGGTGGTCAATTGGGGTTCTGTCTCGATCATTGTTTGGATATTTAATTATTATGTCATCTATATATTATAGGAAGTTACCACTGTACTAGGTTTCCATACCATCCCTCAAAGGCATTTCATTTCTAGTTTTCTTTCTCTTCATTCCTTCCCTCAATCCCCTCTCTCTTCCCCCTTCCTACCTGGTCTTCCTATTCTCATCCTTCCCCCAAGACTCCAGTCCACCTATAATTTATTCTATTTCCCCTTCCAGGGAGATTTTTGTGTTCCTGACCCTAGTTCCTCTATTTGTGCCTTACTTCTCTGGGTCTATGGATTGTAGCTTGGTTATTATTTGTTTAATGGCTAATATCTAGATATAACTGAATAATACAACATTTATCTTTCTAGGTCTAGATTACCTAAATCAGATGTTTTCCCCCTAGTTCCATTCATTAGCCTGAAAACTTTATGGTGTCATTTTTTAACAGCTGGGTAATACTTCATCACATAAATGTACTACATTATCTTATCCATTTTTTTTTCTGTTGAAAGACAACTAGGCTGCTTTTAATTTCTGAATATTATAAACAGAGCACCAAAGAGCAAGAGTCCCTGTGATAAAGTGGCCTTTGGGTATATGCCCAAAGCTTTATAGCTCAGTCTTGAGGTAGAGTAATTCCCATTTCTCTGAGGAAGCACCATACTGATTCCATAGTGGCTGAACACTCCCTCTAGCAACGGAGGAGTGTTTCCTTTGCTCTACATCCTTGCCAGCATGAGTTGTTACTTGAATTATTGATCTTAGCCATTCTGACAGGTGTATGATGAAATTTCAAAGTAGTCTTGATTTCTCAGTTCCTTGGTGGCTAAGGATATTGAACATTTAAGTGTTTCTAAGCCATTTGAGTTTTCTCCATTGAGAATTCTCTATTTAAATCTGCACTACATTTTAAAACTTGGGTGAGGTAGGCTTTTTATATAAACTTTCTTGAACTCTTTATATATTTTTTATATTAGCCCTCTATCAGATGTGGAGTGACTAAAGATTTTTTTCTATTCTGTATGCTGTCACTTTGTCCAAACAACAATGTCTTTTTCTATTCAGAAGTTTTTCAGTCTTATGAACTGTTATTTATTAATTGTTGATCTTCATGCTTATGCTAATGTTTTTCTGTTCAGGAAGTCTATGATAAATATAGTACTGAAAACAGTTTGGGAGAAAAGGGCTTATTTCAACTTACAGCACACACACATACACACACACACACACACACACACACACATGTGTATATATTTTCACTGAGGGAAGAAGTCAGGGCAAGAACAGGGGACATGGAAGAGTGCTTTTTACTGGATTGCTTTCTCTGGCTTGCTCTGCTAGTCTTCCTATACAATTAAGGACCACTTTTCCAGGGGTGGCACTTTCCATGGGGAGTCCCATAAGTTCTCTCACCAACTGTCAATCAAAACTGGTTGTAGGCAATCTCTCAGTAGAGATTCCTTCTTCTAGATGGCTCCAGCTTGCTTTAAGCCTACTGGAGGTAATCATGAAAATTTAAGCACATACATTGGTTCTGCTTATACAGTATAATGGTGAAAACTTGCATGTTGTATTTATTTCTGCTAATATTTTCTTAATTCTAATTCATTACCTGGGAAATTCATCAAGGTAATCTTAATCGCATCCCTTATACTTGTCCACACATTTCTTTTAGGGTAAATATAACTGCCAATCTCTGACCACTAGTAAGACTTCTAAGTTCAATCATTACAAACACCAATGCTTTTCACATGGTGCTGAATTATACAATTGAAATCTTTAACTTACTCCAAAATAGAAAAACAGCAAAGTTAAATCAGTCAATTCAAGAAAAACAAAAGCCACAGCCCAACCAATTAAACAAAACAGCAAACCAAAGAGTGAGGCAAGTTGGCTCTTAAAAGAATGTATCCTATCTGTTTGTTAAAGTTCTTAAATTTTGTAGGTTGTATCCTAGGTTTTCTGTACTTTTTGGCTAATATCCACTTATTAGTGAGTATATACCATGCACATCCTTTTGGGTCTTTGTTACCTCACTCAGGATGATATTCCAGTTCCATTCATTTGTCTGCAAAACTCACGATGTCCTCATTCTTAATAGCTGAGTAATATTTCATTGTGAAAATGTACCACAGTTTCTGTATCCACCTTTCTGTCGTGGGGCATCTGGGTTATTTCCAGCTTCTGTCTATTACAAATAAGGCTGCTATGAACATTCTGCAGCACATGTCCCTGTCCCATGATGGGGTATCTTTTGGGTATATGCCCAGGAGTGGTTTAATTAGGTCTTCAGGTAGGCCAAGTGAGAATGCTTCAATCCCACTTAGTGGGGAAGAAAATAATCAAGAGAGGCAAAGGAAGGGAGCAATTTGCATGGGGGAGGGGAGAGTCATGGAAAAGGGGAACAAGATCAAGGTATGTGGTGATTGGAGGACAGGAGAGAAACCCAGAGTGCCATCAGAATGAATGGAAATATGCAACCTCAGAAGGTGGGATGTGGGGGGACCCTCGAGAAAGTACCAGAGACCTGGGAGGTGAGAGACTCTCAGGACTCAAAAAGAGTAACCCCTGGGAGCCCACAGAAATTGAGCCACCACCCACATAGCATAAGGAGCTGTTCTGAGGCCCTAGAACCATATGTAGCTGAGGACTTGCCTGGTCTGACCTCAGTAGAAGATTGAGGCCCCTGGGTGGGGGTAGGCCTGGTGGTGGCGGAGTATTCTCTTGGAGCTGAAGGGGAGGAGGAATGGCATAAAGAACTGTGGGAGGGGAGACTGGGAAGGGGGGAGCAAAGGCTGGATTGTAAAAACAAAAAGAGTTCCCCCATATGGCTACACATCCTGCATTTCAGTTCTCTGTTCTTTTTTTCCCCATTTTGCATGATACTGAGTAGGCATTGTTCATAGGATGCTCTTCTGTAACCCAGTTTTGTGTGTGAAGGACTATTCTACCAAGCTCTGGAGTATAACATTTAAATGCCATTGAAGCCACAACTTTCTCACTAGTGAAGGTGACATTTTTATCTACTGATTGACTTTCATTATTGCTAATTGGGTCAGATTCTAGAGGAAAGAAGGCATCTAACAGGCATTTGCCCTATATTAAAGACATATATCTACACATAAATTAGGTGCAAATATTAATATCAATAATATCAACAGTTACAATATATATGGTCAATGCAGTGTGAGTGAAAAACCATGATTTATTCATGTAAGAGAATGCCATCCAGAAATAACAGTGTGGTAATATCTGATGGATACAGTGTGAATGAATCTCCAAAACATTCATGCTATCTAAAGGAAATCAAACAAATGTGCCTATTGTTATGATTTGGTGTGTTCTAGAGAAGATAAAACCATCTCTGAGCACTGTCAGAAGTTATTTCCATAAAATAGTATTAGTGTGGCTACCTGTTGTGAGCTGAACAAAGGCATCACCAATGGACATGCCCGAGTGGACAGGAGAAAGTCCATGAGGTCTTAGCGCTATACAAAAGTATAGACAACTAAGGGATGCTGAGAATGGGAGAAACAGTCTTTTCCATAGAAGAGCTCACTGATTGGTTATCCAGTACCAAAGCTGAGCCCTGAAAACATACACACAAGTAACATAAGCTTAGCAGGTTATAGTTATGTATTTAGAAATATATATGTATATGAAATATATATATTCTTATAACAAAAAAAGAAGAAAGAAGAAGAAAAAAGGCCAGATGTTTAAAAGAGAGCAAAGAATAGTGTATAGGAGAGTTTGGAAAGAGGACATGGAAGGAGGAAATGATGTAATTATATCATTACTTAAAAAATAAAAGAAATAATATTTTAAAAGTACATCATAGTCATCTGGAGAAATATTGCAAAAGGTGGAAGGAACACTTTGAGTGATGCAAGTGTTCAAAAGATCGTAATTGCACACCCATGTAAGCCAGCAGAGCTATGGAGTTAATAATCCCCTCTGAAATATGCTAATATCATTGAAAATTAATCATGCAAAACATAGTTTCTGGTTTTAGGAAACTACTGACAAAGAATGGAGAAAATATGTAAAAGAAAGGTGAATAGCAAAATAGCCAAGTAATACAGATAAAGGTTGGAATACTGACTAAGCACTGTGAAAATAGTCAAGGTAGGCACTGCTGTTTTATTTCCAATACCCTATTGTTGGATGTCTCTAAAACATTGTTTTAAAAACATCTAAGTTTAATACTGTTTGTTAATGAGAATCAAGTGAATTTAAATGAATGTTGGTGATATCGTAGACTAAGGAGGAACCCAGATTTGGGTTCATTTATAGAAGATAGGAACAATATGTCAAATGTAACATTTTGTGTTGAAATAAATACATATCTTAGGAATACTAACATTCAATTGTAGACTCCATTGCTAAAGCAAATGCACAGTAACACGAGTCACAATTTTTATTTTCCATGAAAGTCATACTTGCACTGCACTATAGCCAACAATGTATTCAATGGCACTGTAACTGTATATAGGACTCACTTTAATTTAAAATACTTCATTGCCAAAAATGTCAATCCTCTGGACCCTCAGCAACTCTTAAGAATACTTTCTCTACTGAAGGGTCCTGACATGAGCTTGCTCAGTGCTGACAGGATAAATGTTAGCAAATTTGAGGCAGTGATTGTCAGTTCCTTAAAGTAAGAAAATGACTGAATGGTTTTCTTTCATGAATATTTCTGTGTAGCATGATGCTGTCTGGGTGCATTAACCCACAGTGGGGGTCTTAAACAGAGATGACAATCCTCTCAAAGCTTTCTGCTGCCTTAAAAACTCAGCATATCTCATACTGTATTTATTATCATTTTGACAATGCCAATAACATCTTTCCCTGAAGTCAGTTCTATATCTAAAACAAACCAATATAAAGCAAGCATATAAAAAGAAAAAATACTTCTTTTGCTTATTTACAAGAAGCAACATCTCATTTGTCTCCCTCGCTTTAAAAATCATGGTTTCAACAATTGAGTCACCTCCCCAAGCTCTACAAGGATCTTCAGCCATTGACAGCACCCCACAGCATCTCCGTGCTTGCCTCATGTCAATGACTGATGCTCATGTGACTATTCTGACCTCCTTGCATGGATGTTCTCAAGTCATCTATAAACATGAGTCATCTCTGAAAGGGTTGAATTTATCCTGCTGACATTCATCAGGGAAAATATCTCTCTATGACAACTACCATTTTAGAAAATATATATCATTAGTAGAAAGACTTAAAAATTGCAGCTACTTTTTCATCCCTGAGCTGTGGAAAGGCTGCCATATTGTAATCCATGAGGATAATGGCAATCTCACTGTATGTTTCTATAACTTAAGTAAACAGGAATATTGCCAATGATCAGTAATATTTTTAAAGGAAATTTTTTCCTTAGCAGTCACTGCAGCAGTAAATATAAAATCTTTAGTAGACTCTGTTGCAAACAATGTGCCCTCATCACCTGTGCTCTGTTGTTCCATTTATATAACACGTGGAGAGTAGATTTAGGATAGTTGTCGTGGTCCCCAGGATTTTTAGAAAATGAAGATTGATTCAATTTAAACTCATCAAATCCTAACAGAGTGTGTTTGTACTTTGAAGCTAGACTAAGTTCTCTCTAGTTATGAAAACCCTAGTTGGTATCCTGTTCGAGTAGAAGACTGTTTCATCTGCATCAAAATGGTCTTTTTAGTGTCACTACCTTTGTTGACGCTCTTAGTAAGATTCTCTAGATAGCTTGCTATATCTTCTCCATTGGCTGTGCCACTTCATATGTTGTGTTAAGTCAAATGAATCAACCTACGTGAAAGCCAAGCTTTTCCTTCAGGAGCTTCCTGGCTTGCCCCAGTCTTCAGATTGTTTAAGAGAGTTTGGTCCTCATTCTGGTTTCTGTGGGTACTTTCTGTCTTCCACACTACCCATCCCTTTCTCTATTCCCAGTATAGCCAGCACTTCATTGTTGATTTCTACTTATGCATACACTTGGTTAATGCTGGCTGATTCTTTACCACAAGAGGTATAATTTGGGCATGTTCTTAGTTTGTGGCATGATATCCTACTAAGATTGATTACTACTATATCTTGAATTAGAGAGAAAGGTATGACTCCTTTTTTTACTTCAAAAATTAGGGGCCTCTCTAGGATTGCCAGCTAACATAATTTCCATCTTGCTGTGAACAAGGTGTGAGTAGGGAAGCTTAATAAGGAAAGAGATGGGGGAAACATTTGCCTGGAGCAGTCAGAACACAAATTTATGTACTAAAACTGCCATATTACATGCCACGTTGGAGATGTGAGCAAATCATTAGAAAAGTAGTATGAAAGACCATGAATCTCTGATAAATTTGCTGGAAATAATAATAACAACATGAACATTGAAAATAGAATTGTCCAAAACATGAAGTTGGCTCATACTGCTGAAAAATTGGCTGATGTACATTTATCACAATCCTTCAGTTTGAAGGGGAAAAAAGTAGCCTACAAAATGCAATAAGATAGGAACATTAGTGTATTTGCAATAGTTAGCAGCTAAGACATGTTAATGACAAGTGAACAATTAAGAACTGATTATTAGATTCAACATATCTGGCTTTATGTGGAGGTCCTTGATCCACTTGGACTTGAGCTTTGTACAAGGAGATAAGAGTGGATCAATTTCCATTCTTCCACATGCTGAACCAGTACCATTTGTTGAAAACACTATTTTTTCCACTGGATGGTTTTAGCTTCTTTGTCAAAGATCAAGTGACCATAGGTGTGTAGGTGTGTGGGTTTATTTTTGGATCTTCAGTTCTATTCCATTGATCTACCTGTTTGTCTCTGTACCAATGCCACGCAGTTTTTATCACTATTGTTCTATACTACAGCTTGAGGTCAGGGATGGTGATTTCCCAGAAGTACATTTATTGTTGAGAGTAGTTTTTGCTATCCTGGATTTTCTGCTATTCCAAATGAATTTGAGAATTTCTCTTTCTAACTCCGAAGAATTGAATTTAAATTTTTATGGGGATATGATGAATTTGATAGAAAATAAAGTTGGAAAAAGCCTGTAACACATGAACAGAGGGGAAAATTTTGTGAACGGAACACCAGTGGCTCATGCTCTAAGATCAACAATTGACAAATGCAACCTCATAAAATTGAAAAACTTCTGTAAGGCAAAGGAAACTGTCAATAGGACAAAACTGCAGCCTACAGATTAGGAAAAGATCTTTACCAACCCTACATCCTATAGAGGGCTAATATCCAAAATTTACAAAGAAATCAAGAAGCTAGACTCCAGAGAACCAAATAACTCTATTAAAAATGGGGTACAAAGCTAAATAGAGAATTCTCAACTGAGGAATCTCAAATGACTGAGAAGCACTTAAAGAAATGTTCAACATCCTTAGTTATCAGGGATATGCAAAATCAAAATGATCCTGAGATTCTACTTCACACCAATTAGAATAGCTATGATCAAAAACACAGGTGACAGTAGATGTGGTAAGGGCGGGGAGAAAGAGGCACACTCCTCCATTGCTGGTGGGACTGCAAGCTCGTAAAACCACTTTGGAAGTCAATCTGGTGGTTCCTGAGAAAACTGGAAATAGTTCTACCTGAAAACCCAGCTCTACTCCTACTGGGCATATACCCAAAAGATGCTCCAACATATAACAAGATACATACTCCACTATGTTTATAGCATCCATATTTATAATAGCCAGAAGGTGGAAACAACCCAGATGTCCTGAACAGAAGAATGGATACAGAAAATGTGGTACATTTACACAATAATATTAAAAACAATGACTTCATGAAATTCACAAGCAAATGGATGAAACTAGAAAATATCATCCTGAGTGAGGTAACCCAGACACAAAAGAACAAACACAGTATGCGCTCACTGGTAAGTGGATATTAGCCCAAAAGCTCACAATGACCATGATAAAACCCACAGACCATACGGAGCTTAGGAGGAAAGAAGACCAGAGTGTGGATGCTTCAGTCCTGCATTGAGGGAGGACAGAATAATCAGGAAAGGAGGAGAGAAGGGGGACCTGGGAGAGAGAGGAGGTAGAGGAAATAAGAGGGCAGTATCAGGTACTGGAGAGGATGATAAAGAGGTATAGAGGGTCAGGAAATCAAATAAAAATAAGTAGCAGTGGGGGGATTGGTGGTAGACACTGGAGGGACCCAGATGTCAGGGAAGCTAGAGGCTCCTGGGACTCAATGGGGATGACTTTAGCCAAAATGCACATCAAAGGGGATATAGAACCTGCAGAGACCACCTCCAGTCGATAGGCATGGCCCCCCAGGCAAGGGATGGGGCTACCCAACCATCTCAAAGTTTTCAACCCAGAAATGTTCTTGTCCAAAGGAAAGACAGGGACAAAAAGTGGAGCAGAGACTTAAGGAAGGGCCATTGGGGGACCACCCTACCTGGGGATCCATCCTGTTTGCAGACACCAAACCCTGACACTGTTGCTATTGCCAAGAGTTGCTTGCTGATAGGAACCTGATGTGGCTGTTCCTTGGGAGGCTCTGCCAGCAACTGACCAATGCAGATATGGGTGCTTGGAGTCAACCATAAGACTGAGCTAGGGGAACCTGGTTGGGGAGCTGACAGAAAGATTGGAGGAGCAGAAGAAGATTGCAACCCCAGATGAAGAACAATGTTGGCTGGGCTAGACTACTCAGTGCTCCCAGGGACTAGATCACCAACCAAGGAGTGTACAGGGAGGGACCCATGGCTCCAGATACATATGTAGCAGAGGATGGCTTTGTCTGACATCAATGGGAGGGGAGGCCCTTGGTCCTGTGGAGGTTTGATACCCCAGCATAAGAGGATGCTGAAACAGTGTGATGGGGGAGGGTGGGTAGGTGGGATATCATCCTCAAAGAGGGGATGGATGGAGGGTGGATGTGGGATGGGAGGGTTGTGGAGGGGTAACCAGGAAAGAAGATATCATTTGAGATGTAAAGAAATGGAACGATTAATTAAAAAAATTGAAAAAAGAACTTATTATTAAAATTTATCCTAAGTGACACAGAAATGTTCAATACCAATAAAAATGTGGAATAATACACAACAATAATATTCTATAGATTTCAAGACAATCTAAATCTAATATCCAAGAAGAAAATCCTATCCATTCTTTTTTATCTTGAACAACAAACACAAATATTTTAGCATTCCATAAGTTTATTCAGTACTTCAAAAAATAGCTTTGCAGCTTCTGACATTTCTAGCTTTCTTTGTACAAAATTTGTTTTGCTATATAGTTCTTAAATTTTATTATTCTGCTGTTTAGATCTCAGATTCACTTATTTAAACATTTCATATTCTTTTTTACATTTCTTTGACCGCCTTTTAGTAGAGAACAACATTTATTAATTTTAAAAATGGTGTTGGAGCTAAGAAAACATGGAGTTGGTTAGGTGACATAATCAATAAAATAATTTGGCACTGAATACATGACTTTTGGGTAAAATAGTGACTAATTTTAGAGACCTGGGCACTGGATAGTTTGTTTATTTATAGAAAAGGAATTAGCAATATGAGAACATACATTATTTGCATTAAAATGGTTATACTCTTCCTGTTTATGTAACTTCAAACTTAATAGATATTAATATAGATTCTCCTCATTTAACAAAATACAACATTTAGTTAACTCCCATTCAATAAATAACATTGACTATATACGATTCTTAATTCAGATCTTAGTTTTTCACACATACTAAACTTAGCTGCTGTACTGCCCAATTCACTTCTGTACATGCTGCATTTCAGACTACTTTGAAAAGCCAGAGTAACTTTCAAGCGCTAGTTGGGTCTTTCATGTATTTATCATCAGTAATAGCAGTTGTGTGAGACTGTACTTATACTCTTTCTGCCAGCACCTCCCTGCTTAGTGCACAGAACTATAGCCCAGAATCCAGGTCTCACTGAATGCTGTAGCCTGCCAAATCGGGATGACAGCATTTCCCAATTGACATCTAATTTGTTTAGTGTCTTTCAAACACAATCAGAAATTTGGCTTGGATTAGCAATGAGGATTAGTTTGGAAACCATCACTAAGCCAGCAACACCCCAAACAGTTTAGGAGAAATAAATGAATTTGAAAATTGTTAGACAAAAGACATTAAAGCTTGTAAATGTATCAATAGCTCTTTTTAAAAATTACATCTATAGGATGCATTCTTGTTCCCTTACAGGAATAGTCATGTGTGTTTTACTATATGAATAAGCATTTTGCATAGATACTTTTGTTGAGGATATTAGCTTATAATAGACTTCATTCAGTGGTACTGATTATTCACTGAAATCATCTGGGCATCTCACCATGATATATTCCATTGTGGTCATAACAGCTAATTAAACCAATGCTCATTAATGCAATATGTATGAACAATAACATTTTACAACCTTTTCCATATGACTTATGTTTTTTCATGCTATTATATAATGATTCTAGTTATTTTGCTTCTTCATGATATTTTTATCCTGACATAAACTGAAGATATTGATTGTAGGTATTGAAATTGAATGAGCCATAAAACAAATGTACACAAGTACCAGCTATCAAAGATTTTGAACAAATTTTAACCTAGGGAGATGGTTCCTTCAGTGAAGTACTTGCTTTATATGTATGAAGTTCTGAGTTTGGATGCCAGCATTCAAATAAAATAGCTGTATGTCCATGCATGTATGGTCATGATAATTCGAACAGAGTGTGAAAGCATTGAGGTGGATGGAGGGGGATGGGAGGTAAGAAGATTTCTGGAGTTTGCAGTCCTCTGATCTGGTCTATGAGTGATCACTGGTTTTATTTTGAGAGTCCTTGTTTCAAAATAAAAGTGAAGAGTACTGATGTTAGCCTCTGGCTTGCTTCTGGTAACTATAATAAACTATGAACTATAAATTGTTTAAAATTTTGTTAGTATTTTACACAAGATTGATCTTTATAAAAAGTTGTATAACTAACATTATGAGATTTGTATCTATATTTCAACAATTAAACAAGACAGTTGAGAATTTTTGCTTTGGCAATGACCAATTCCTAGTGGTTATTTTGAAAGTGATTTTTAAAAATATAAAGATTTGTTTTACTTTTAATCATTTATATGTGTGTAGGAAGTGGAGTGAGGGTCATGTCATCACGAGTGTAGGTGCCTGTGACAGCAGCAAGCATCTGTTACATTCCCCTGGAGTGAGCTATAGACAGTCGAGAGCTGCCCATTGTAGGTGTTAGGAACCAACAAAGGCACTATGTAAGCTCTTGTTAACTACTGTACCATCTCTTCGGGTCCAAGTCCTGGTGGTTTTGTCTGACAAAAGATTCTTCATCTTTTGAAACTGTGATATAACAAGGGACATTTCCTATAATGAAGTCCTATAACACTTGACCCTGCTGGGAGCAAACTTTCTATTTTAGAGTTGATCTCTGAGTATACCACTAATTACTTGGGTTTATTTTTCAAGGTAAACATTCATGATAATATAATTGGAAGTGAGTAGCTTTGTCTTTTTCTTTTGTTTTGTTTTGAGTGTTGGGGCTGAATGACTATTTCTTTTTTAAGTATCCCTTTAGTCATTTTATATCAATGGACACTTACTTGGAAAGGATCATGGTAGACCTTCAGAAATTCTGTCTATCTTCTGAAAAAGGGTTTTGGTACATAATGCTAACCTTGAGTGTCTTTCAGGTTTATACAGGCATCTGGAAGAATGGTTAAGACAACCATTATGGAATTTCAATGTAGGCATCCTGTGTAAGTAGGAAGGGACATGTTCAAAAAGCTATAAGGTTTTCCAAATAATTCATAGGAAGATTTATCAGCTTTTTATCTACATAGTTTCATATAATTTAAAAGAAACACGCAAAGATAGAAGAGAATGCTAAAAATCTGTGGGTTATCACTCTTTGTTATATACATGGTAAATATATCATGTGTGCATGTGTGTGAGAATCTTAATAATACAAGGACACAGCATTTCTTACTGATTCTCTACTTCCATCACAACAACAATTTATGTTATACTTGTCCTATAGGATTAACTTAGTTAGGGGTTTGGGGGCATGAGAAGAATAGTCTCTCTAAGATCTTTATTCTGTGCTGCCTAATGGTGGTGCCACTGGCTCAAGGGATTGGAATAACAGCACTCAGAATCTCTAAGAAAGCACTTCCTTTTTGGTGCCTACTGCAATGTAACAGAGATAATGTATAGGTCTAGGGGGTGGAAACAGAGACTGGAATAAATCAACATCAAGAGTATTAGATGAAAAAAGTCAGTTGGTAGAGACAGCTAGGTACACTGATCCCACCTGAATATTGCACAACCACCCCCCCCCCCAAAAAAAGAATCATGCTCAAACCAGTTTGTAGAGAAAATACAGAAGCTCAGTTGCCCACCTGGGCTTCACATAAGTGATGAGAATAGAAGATAAGAACTGGTCAGGTGGAGCAGGGACTGGTAAAGAAAAGTTCCAAGAATGTCCTCGCTAAAGACTGGGATTTTCAGAAGCGAGCTCTGTTTCCTGCTTCTTGTCCTCTCTTAAATGGGCACCACTGCCTAGACATAAGTATGAGACTAAAATTAAGAGAAGGCCCTTGAGTAGTACATGGCTGGGACAATGGGACCAACCAGCCCATTCTTTTGCCTGTATACCTCCTCTCTCACTTCATTTGGCACGAGTCCTTAAAATGCCCAGAGGAGCAGATTAAAGACACTCTATTTCTTTAGAGTATATCCCAGAGGCAATGATAGCAAGATGGGGGAAGCTTTTCTACAGACCAAAGACATTATCTGATGACAATTTTAGTTTGATTAGTAAGATAATTTAAGAAAGGAGTTAAATGAAATGAGATTAGGGCTCTCAAAGGTCAGGCAAGCTGTAAATCTTGGTGGCTGGCCAGAGGAGAATGGGGGCGAGGAGGAGGAAAATGGTGATATTATTTAAGGTTGCATAAAGGTGGATGTGCAGACACATGACGATGAGGAAGGATTTAGAGTAACTGTGAAAGCCCATGGTATCCGAATCTGCAATATCTGAAAGAAAGAGACAGAAGAGAAGAAAAGCTGTGCCTTGTGATTCAGGTTTTAGCAAGTAGGCAGACACAGCCCACTGTAGTTCATAGGCACTGTGCTAGGGGGCAGGAATTTTGGAAAGGAAAAGCACAGTATATCATCAAAGGGATAATTGTGAGCTGCCTTCTTGGGAGTGGTGCCTTGGCCAGGTGATCAAGCTTCCAAACTGCACTGTTAAGTCACACTTGCAAGAGTGACTTGCGTTTTTTTTTTTTAAACAAGGTATCAGATGTTAAGTTTCAGTTTCTTTAGAACTTTATGAGCTTTTCAAAATTATGTATTTGTTCAGCTAATGTTTACTTGTAACAAATGTTCTTATTATGATATAGTGAAACTCAAAAGCTCTTCCTATCCACTCAGTAAATTATCTCTCTATTTTCAATTGGTGCTGAGGAGTTATTTTCAGAAATACTAATCAATGTTCTCTCAAATGCTCAATGTCCTTCCACTGCAGGTTCTGTAGCCTTTCTTTTGTTTTATGTGTAGTTGCTATAGGGTTTTGTTTGTCTCAGTAATCCGTGATCCTCTGTACCTTGGAGTTTTCACCTTTCTCATTCTCCTGTCGATTCAGTTCATTTTCAAGCAAGGTTTCTTGTTTTCATATGTACTCTCTGTCCTTGACCCTGGCCTGACCATTTCAAAACCCATTTGTAGAGGATCTGCCTAGGCATGTCTGCTGCCCTCCTAAAGGCATTCAGTGTAGAGAACTGTTTTAAAACCATTTTACGGCTGGGCCTCATGGATATGGCCAAGCACATAATCACAGGCTGTGGTTGGCTTCCTTGGGGCTTTTTCTTCAACTGTGAGTGTATTCCTTCTGATTTCTTATTTAGGGACACATTGCTTCTTCAGTCTGGATTAGGATGTGTGTCCCTTTTTATCTTGGAAGGTCATCAGAACCAGAGTCTAAATCTAATGAGTTTACAAATGTCTCTTGGGAAAAAAAAGAAAAGGTTTAGGTTGAGTTTTGGTGTATGGAGTTGCATTTCCTCTTCAGTTATGCCTTTAATATGTTTTGATTTTATTATGTATGCCAGGCTTTGGGGCTAAGAGTTCTTAAGACACTTTTTTCCAGGATACGTAATTCATTGGCCATAAAATGTCTGTTAAACTAATTAAGAAAATATTAACAAATAGAATTGAAGACGATAGTTCTCAGCTGGGAACTCCGGCTTAGCTTCTGGAATCTCTTTCTTCTAGTCTTCTAGATCATGATCACTACATTTCTCAAAAGGAATAGTCAAATATTTCAACATTGTTTCTTCAGCCTTTTCTTTCTCTACTGCCATATTATATAATAGGTACTTCTATACATATAAAGAATTTGCTCTTGAAGTGTTAACTTGGTATCCTTGCACTCTGTATGTGTGCCCTTTTAGGTAGATTATTCTTGTGCCCATAAGTTCTTGTCAATCTGACACAAATTTAGACATAGCTAGGAAAAGGGAATCTTCACTGAGAAAACATCTCCATAAGATTGGTCTGTAAGAAACTCTGTGGGGTATTGTCTTTATTAATCATTGATGTGGGAGGGTCCAGCCCACTGAGGGTGGTGTTATTCTGGGTAGGTAGTCCTGGGTTCTATAAGAAAGCAAGCTGAGAAAGCCATTGGGGCAAGCCAGGAGGTAGCACTCCCCCATGGTCTCTGTCCTTGAATTCCTGGGTTGGTTTCCCTTCATGATGCACTGTGATCTTGATGCATAAGTCAAATAAACCCTTTCCTCTCCAGGTGGCTTTTGTCCATGGTACTTATGAGAGCATAGAAACCTAACTAGGATATTTATCAATTTTTGATATTTTAATATATATTTGGTAAACATTTCATAGTTGTGTTAAAACTTGCTTAGCTGTGTCATGTTCTAAATCTTTTTTAATTTTCAGAAATAACTTTGGGAAATTCATAATATATATTTGAATCAAGTTATTTATTTGTATATTTGAACATGTGATGATATATATATATATGTGTGTGTGTGTGTGTGTAATGTGTGTGTATATGTATGTATAGTGTATGCAGGTGGCATATATACACATATGTGAACATGTGGAGATCGGAGACCAAAGAACAAGATGTTACATTTCTACCTCTGTTGCTATCCACATCTTTGCCTTAACACAGGATTCCTTACTGAACCCGAAGGGTTCAGAGAGCCCATGGGGCTCTCAGGATTGACTTGTTTCTGCCCCAAATCCTGGGGTCATAGGCACATGTAAGCATGCCTGTTTTGTGAGAGGTAAGGATTTAACTCTGGTTCTCATGGCTGTATTCTTACCCACTGAATGCAGTCCCTGGCCCTAAAATTAGGACTTTTGTATTAGGGAAGACATTTTTGTAGTACTGACTTCCAAACAGTGTGTATGTATGTGTGCATGTGTGTGTGTTCCAGTAGCATCTAACTCTATTTCACTGGACATGGCCATTGTCTAGTAGAACACAGTTTGGAATTAATAAAATAATAGTAATAACAAAAATTAATAATAATAATGATAATAACAATAATACATGCTATGGGCAAAATTTTCAGGTCTTGAAACACGTATTTATGGATATGAATTTTCCATGTGTATAAAATGCTGTGAAGTTGCTGAATTATTTATGATAGGCAAACCTTTAGTAGATCATCCTTGTTTCCCAATACAGCGGAATAAATATAAATATCACTCTGCACCAGGTTTAAAAGGATTTAGCTGCTTAGTGTTTTACTAGCATTTGATATCTTCTCTCTTTTCTGATGTAACTTTGCTGGTGAGCAGATAGTGGTCTGTGTTTTAATTTATGTTTGAACACATTTCATATGCTTATTTCTAATCTGAAAGAAACCTCTAATGAAGAAATTTATAAACTGCTACTCAACATTTTGATATAGTCTTTAATAATTTTTCATATATACCATAAAATATTTGTTACACACACACACACACACACACACACACACACATCACGTCACATTTCACTTTGTGACTTTTTTACTCCATTCAAATCATTTAAACAGTTCATATATAACAGCCACATTTTGTTTACCTTAATCAGTTAAAAATTTGAACTAAAATTCAAGATTATTTATCCCAAAATCACAACCACCTATTTTCTTCTAAAAGCATCAATTCCTGTATCTTTCACACATTCTTATAATATGTTACAAGTTGATGTTTCTCATCAACTTATATACTAAATTTTCCCACCACACTTATCTGAATAGATCCAATTTTTTTTTCACTATTGTCAAGCAGAAGAAGGTATATGTGGATATCTTTCTTTAGTCTCCATTCTGGTGTGTTTATTCTTGATAATTTTCTTGGTGTGAATTTTAGAATCCATCCATATATGGCTACAACATGTCAGAAACTTGACTGAAAACATGTTAAGCTCATCTATTACTCTGATCTGAATGTGTTCCCTAAAATTCTCCTTTGGAAACCCAGCCCCGTTACAATGATGAGGGAAGCTGGAGCCTTTTGGGTGGGACCTCACAAGTGTAATCCACTTGGACCGGCTGGTTTTGTGTTAACTTGACACAAGCTAGATTTACCAGAAAGGTAAGAGCCTTAGTTGAGGAAATGTATGTGAGATCCATTTTTTAATTAGTGATCAACAGGGTCCAGCCAATTGTGAGTGGTACCATCCCTGGGCTGGTAGTCCTGGGTGCCATAAGAAAGCAGTCTGAGCAAGCCAGGGGAAGAAAATCAGTAAGCAGCATTCCTCCACGGCCTCTGCATCAAGTCCTACCTCCAGGAATCTGTCATGTTTGGATTTCTGTCCCAGTTTCCTTTGGTGATGAGCAGTGATGTGGAAGCATGGACTAAGTGAAACTTTCTCCTCAACTTGCTTTTGGGTCATGGTGTTTTGTCACAGCCCTGACTAAGACAATGCTTTCAAGATTACCTGATGCAGTAAGTTACGTTCCTTTTGTGCATCTTTCTGTTCTTGGCCATGTTGAGATGTGATGTTTGTTCTGTCTAGAAGATGCAGCAAAATATCATAAGGAAGCATCCTGCCCACCTCTTAACATTAGCATCCCACCAACCAGACACTATATGTATTTTGTAGCTTCATGTATTTGCTCTACCCTCATATATAGAGTAAGGCATTAAAATTTTGAGAAAATTAAAAAGTTTTGTGATACCAAGTTTCACTATCTTTAAAGATACATCATGGTAAATAGTTGTGGACCTTTACATTACATATTACATTACATTTCAGTATAAAACTCACTTGGAGATGTTTTGTGAAAGTTGTGTTTAACATTTTAGAATTAAGATAGCATCTATTTTCCTATTTAATAATTTTTACTCTCCTCTACTTACATATAGAAATATAACTGATCTTTTTGTACACAGTGATGCAAATATATCATTAACTAAAAAACAGTACATTGTAACTTCTGTTGGAGTTTTCTGTGGGTGTAAGAACACTTCCCACTAATAATTACAACTTGTTACTTTCTTTCAAAAATATCTCATATGTCTATCTTTATCTTCTTATTCATTTATTCATTCACTCACTTGGCTTTATTGCACTAAGTTGCATTATAAAGTACTATATATAAATGAAAATTTGTGGCTTTATTATTCCTAATCTCTATGCAACATATTTTAGTAATTTCCATTAATTATGACAAGAGCTAAACAAATGACAAATACCATTCCTGAAGGAAAGGAATCATAGTGAGCTGTGCCATTAAAAATATCTAATAATTACTGAATATGTTTTTCATCCTTGACTCTAAAAATTATTGTCCTATGGAACATAGTTATTTAATATTGTCTACTGGGTCAATAGACCAGAGTAGCTATTAGCTCTATAGGCCTGGGTCAATTCAGACAGAGTGACATATGTCTTCAATTTAGCATGTGTCTTAGTTAGGGTTTCTATTGCTGTGTTGTCTCATTAAGCCCAAAAGCAGTTTCAGAAGGAAAGGGTTTATGTTTGTATACTTCCACATTGCTGAGAGAAATCAGAGCAGTACCTTAAGGCAGGAAGCTGGAATCAGGGCCTGAAGCAGAAGCTGTAGAGGGACGCTGCTTATTAACTTGCTTCCTATGCCTTTCTCAGCCTTCTTTCTTATACCAAGCAAGACCACCTGCCCAGAGGTAGCACTTCCCACCATGAGCTGGGCTCCAACATCAGTCACTAATAAGAAAATACTTTTGATGAGAAAAGCATATATGATGCTCCTGCTTGGCATGAGTTAAGTACTGTTTTCTCTAAGAAATAGTGCAGGTGGCCCCCTTGCATTAAGATGGTTTGACTTGTTTTTCCTTTTGGCCATTACAGTGGTTCCAAAACAATGTGTACACAGTAGAAGCTGCACTTCAACCCACCACCCCCTTCTCAGTAGCAGTTGTCAAACTCAAGACTTCAGGCATACTAATCACAGGCCATACCACTGAGCTACAACTCAAGCATTTGCCTGAGCATTGGTGTTTTCCAAAGTCACTATATTTTTAGTTTATTGAGCAGTCTCTGAGCTGATTTTATATGGGCTACACCTCTTTATATTCCTACCAACAGTGTTCTAAATAACTTCCCACCATATTTGCCTACACTTAATATGTTCTGGGTTTTTTTTTTTTTTTTTTTTTTGGTAGCTATGATGCACAGGATGAGATAGAAGCTCAGTATTGTTTTGATTTGCATTCTTTGAGAGCTTAATATGTTGATCACTTTTAGTGTAGTCACTCCTCATTTGCATCTCTTTAATATTTTTATATTTATTAGTGTTTATTAACTGTATAGCATAATCAGTTTCATTGTGGCATTTTTGCATGTATGTGATGCATGCTGGTCATCTTCAATTCCCCTATTAACATATAATTGTTTTCTCTTTCCACTCTTCTTTCCTCTATTACTAAACTCTCTACTCCTAGTTTCATGTATCATCTCTACTGTTCTCTTTGTTAGTTTCTTTTTTTAAAAGTATCATTGTTGCACATATATATGCACATAAATACAACCTGTGAGTCTACTTAGTGCCATTGGCATGAATGATTGCAGGGCTGACCACTTGATATTGGATAACAAATTGGGTTCATACTTGGGCCAAGACTGATTCCCTCTCTCATTGTCTATAGTTTGTCATCTAGGGTGTGGCCTTGTGTGGCATTTCAACTGGTGTTCAGGTCTTGGTTATCAGGACATATTGTTGAGATTTAATTCATGTGGCTTTCTTGTTATAGCTGGAGACACAATCTCATAGCAGACTTTCTGGCCCTCTAGATTTTACAGTCTTCCTGTCCTCTCTTCTGTCATGTTCCCTGAACTTTAGGTGCAAGAGTTGTGTTACAAATATATTGATTGGGGTTGGGTACCCCAAGATCAGTAGTATTCAGCAGTTTGAACAGTTGTGCCTTTCTTTAATGGCCTCCATGTCATCTGTAATGGAAACCATTCCTTCCAGGAGGCTCCCCATTATATAATTTGTCTGTTATAGTGACCTTGACAATCAGATTGACTATGGTTGCTAAGTGGATTTTTTTTAAAGTATTGCTTATATTAATGAATAATGGTCCTAAATGCTAGAAATTAAAATCCACCAAAAGAAACTGTTAAGTGCCTATAACACCTTATCGTAAGTGAAGGTACTGAGGGAACAAATGATATCTGAAGGACAAAAAGCAATCAAAACATTAATCACAGATTAATAGTGGTATATATCAAAATCAGTGACCTGCAGGTCCACTGCAATCTGTTACTGATTTTTAATTATTTTGTCCTGGATGTAATGTTACAGGAGTTAAGATGCCTTCTATAAACACATTCTCTAGCTTATCCTTTCATTGCCTTTCGCCATTAGCAAATCATTTTGTGTCTGAAAGCAATTTAATTGCAACCATCCTCTGACATAACAACTATGCTCAGGAATATGGAAACATCACTGTGCTCTAAAATGAATATTCACAAACCAATGTCAACTAAAAGACCAAAGCAAAACACTTTGAATATTTGTAATACATGTCAGTTTTAAAGTTGGAATAAGAAATTCTAAGTCTTGATTCTCAAGACATGAATGGACTAACTAACAAAATGTATTTAAACTCCTGAGACTAGTGGGTGCCTGTACTGCCTGAATAGGCGCTTAATCAAAGGGAGAAAGCCCACAGGAATTGAAGTCAGAGAGTTCTGTAATATTTTAATCTACCTCACTTCCTACTACCTAACCCTGAGGTCATCTTGAAGACCATAGGCCAAATTCTCACTAAGTGTGTTTAACATCAACATGGCAAAACAGACTATAATGTCAAAGCACTGTCATAGTTTCTTTAGGGCTGTTGGAGAGTTTTGAAATATTAGTTGAAAAAACTTGCCTTTATTACATTCAACTTGCAAGTCTACCAATGATGAGGCGGCTAGTGGAAGGTATTTCCAAAAGATGACTAAAGGGGAGTTGCAGTAGGTATAGCTGTTTGTGTCAAGGGGACAAATACAACAAACGAGACAAAAAGGACACTAAAATTTAGAAAGAAAGGATGGAGAGTGAGGTGCTTTGAGGAAAACTTGTCTTGAAGTCTTTCATATAACCTGAGAAATTAAAAGCCCATGTTGGGTGATTATTCAGATAAATATTTTTGAAGAATCTGTAATCCCATGTGTGGCTCATCTTCAGGTTGCATATGAGCAAGAAACAAAGGGTGAGAGGAATTGTAAATTACTTAATGGAGTTGAAAGAAACCCTAACTCACCATTTTTTCATCTGAAAGGCCTAAAAGATAACATTCTAGAAATACTTTGTTTACTTATGTGCTAGCCACTAAATTAATTATAGTTTATATATATTTATAAATAAATATTTTCATATATATGAAAATCTACAGTTTAGAGGCCATATAATAAGATGGAGTAAGATGATATAACAAAACAAATAATAACACTATACAAATTTGTTCATAAAACACACTAGAAAACAAATACAAGTAATACAGCAAATAATAAGACTAAACAAAATTGTTCAGAAAGCTCACTAGAAGACAAATACAAGGAACAATGACAAATTGCCATAGTACATCATGGAAAAGGAAGAGAGCCTATTGTGCAGAACTGTCAAATTACAATATTTAAATCATCTAGTGTCTTAGGGTTATTATTACTATAACTAACAGCCATGACCAAAAGCAACTTGGGAAGGAAAAGGTTTATTTGGCTTACACTACCAAGTTGTAGTACATCACTAAAGGAAATCAGGATAGGAACTTAAGCTAGGCAGGAACCTGGAGGCAGGAATTGAAGCAGAGGCCATGGAGAAGTGCTGCTTATTTGCTCGTTCTCCATGGTTTGTTCAGCCTGCTTTGATACACCCTAGGATTACCAGCTCAGAAATGATACTGCCTACAAAGGGCTGAGCCCTCTCCCATCAATCACTAATTAAGAACATGCCTAACATCCCTCTTCCCCTCTCTCCCCTCACCTGATCCCCTTCCCCACCCCCCCTCATTCTCTCTCCCACCTAGTTTCCTCCATCCACTTCTGATGTCTATTTTATTTCCCTTTCTGAGTGAGATTCAAGCCTCCTCCATAGGATCCTTCTTATTACTTAGTTTCTTTGGGTCTGTGGATTGTAGCTTGGTTATCCTGTACTCTGTTGCTAATGTCTACTTATAAGTGAGTATACACTATGTGTATCTTTCTGAATTTGAGTTTCTCCACTCAGGATAATATTTTCTGATTCTATCCATTTGCCTGAAAATTTCATGTGTCTTTATTTTTAATAGTGGAATAGTATTCCATTATATAGATGTACCACATTTTCTTTATCCATTCTTCATTTGAGGGACATCTAGGTTGTTTTCCATTTCTGTCTATTATGAATAAAACTGCTGTGAACATAACTGAGCAAGTATCCTTGTGGTATGGTAGTATGGTACGTCCTTTGGGTATATGACCAGGAGTGGTATAACTGGGTCTTGAGGTAGAATTAGTTGCAATTTTTTGAGAAACCACCAAATTGATTTCCAAAGTGGCTGTTCAAGTTTGTATTTCCACCAGCAATGGAGGAATATTCCCCTTGCTCCACATCTTTGCCAGCATAGCTGTAACTTGAGTTTTTGATCTTAGCCATTCTGATGGGTGTAAGATGGAGTCTCAGAGTAATTTTTATTTACATTTCCCTGATGACTAAGTGCTGGGAGAGAGAATAGAAATCAGTGGGGAGCATCTCTGGAGCAAGCTGGAGCTTGGGTTGTTGGGTGAGGCTACCAGAAGTCTATGGGAGTGACCCTAGCTGAAAGATTCCTAGCAGTGGGGGATATACAGACTGAAGTGGCCACCTCCTATAGCCAGGCAGGACTACCAATGGGGGAGGATGATGTCAACCTACCTACAAAATCTTTCACTCAAAATTTGTCCTGCCTATAAGATGTGCAGTGATAAAGATGGAACAGAGATTGAGGGAACAGTCAACCAACGACTTGCCCAACTTGAGATCCATCCTGCTCTCAGGTGTGTGTGTGTGTGTGTGTGTGTGTGTGTAGGAGAAGGGAGGACAGCAGTAGAGAAAGGGACAGAATAATAGTCTAAGTAACAGAACCTGCAAAGTGACTTTGTGTGGGCATGGAAATAGGTAGCCCACAGTGCTACAATTGAATGAGCTCAGAGATTTGCAGTAACCTGTCAAATACTATTAAAGAGACCCAACAAGAACTTTAAGAGCAGGGAAGAGAATCAGCCACCCAAAGAGAGGAATCATTCTTAAGGTTTGACTTACACAAAATAGCAGATGCTAATCTCAGGGTGTGAGATTAAAGGAACAATTCGACATGTTGTACTCTTGACAGTGAGTTTTCCACTGATAAGTGGTTTTTTTAAAGGCAGATTTTGTTTTTTGTTTGTTTTCCTTTTTTAGCACTTTGAATGTTTTACTTTACTTTCTTCATGTCTACAGGTTTCTTCTGAAGAATCCATTGATATTCTTGTAAAATTTTCTTGCACGAGATGTATTTCTTTCAAAAATCTCCTTTTGTCTTTGCTTTTTGGTAGCTTTATTGTAATGTACTGCTGTAAGCTCATCTTTATGTTGAGTGTGTGAGGAGTTTAGAGCTCTTTGTCTTTCCCCAGCCACAATCATTATTTTCTTAGTCAGGATTTCTGTCCCTTCCTCTCTCATTTGTTAAAAGTCCTGGAATTGTTCTGTTTAGGTTACTGGTCTCTTCTTGTTTCAACTTTGGTAGTTTGGATGAATAAAATATTATCCATTTTTAAATTTTCCAAATTATGGAGTATAGGCTTTTAAACATATTCTCTTATTTTCAATTTCTTTGGTGTTTGTTATGATGTTTCTCTGTTCATTTCAGAGTATGTTAATTTGGGTGCTCTTTTTCTTTCTTTGGTTAGTTGGTTGAAGGGTTTGGCAATCTTCCTTATCTTCCCAAAAATCTGTCCTTAGACTCATTAATTTTCTGTATTTTTCTACTTCATTAATCTTTGCTTTAGTTATTAATTTTAGCTGTCTAACAGGATTGGTTTTGGCTTCTTCTGTTTTTATTTATTTTTTCACTCAACTGGAGGAAAATAGTGCCTGGTACTGATATCTTGGCCAGCTTTCCCAGGCTAGTAAGGACATAGACATTAGAAAAGAATTCCTACCACCACGTTGCCAGACACATATGATTTCTCACTACAATCTAATTTTTATCCGTATGTTTAAAGTAAGTGTAGCTACCGTCCTTTATCAAAAACTCTATCTTTGCAGTAAATGGAGACCACCACAGAAAGTCACATCTATAACAAAGCAGAGATCAACAGATTCTGAGTGCCTAGCCCCAATAGAAACATCTATCGCACAGTTGCTGTATCTGTAGGCCAGACTGTTAAGGAAAGGGTGTGGAGTGTGAAGAGATATAAAATCCAGAAGTCTCTTGTGAAACAGTTTTTCCTAGAAATTGCTGCAAAAAAAAAAAAAAAAGATAGATAGACCAAAATAATATCAATATCAGTGGACATGTTAATGTGGAAGGAGGAGATTTTCTTAGGGTTCCACCCCTAGACAAATAACTTCATGGACCTAATGACCTCTTGCTCCAGAATGAGTCCTGTTATTGGTTGTCTAATTCAGAGTAGTTAGATCTGAACATACCTGCACTCACCCTCCCACCCCCCCATACACACACACACACACACACACACACACACACACACACACAGAGAGAGAGAGAGAGAGAGCAAAAATGTACTCAGTAGGTTTTGTGTGTGTGTGTCTGTCTCTGTGTGAGTATGTGTGTGTGATTGTGTTTGTACGCATGTATGTAACAATAGTAACCGAAGAAAAGGAGGCTATCAACATTCAAAAGGAAGTAAGGAAGGGGTTTCAAGGAGAGTAAGTGGCAAGGGATGGAGGAATGAGAGAAAGGGAGGAGATATGTAACTCTGTCTGTATTACAAACATACTTTTTGAATTCATATGTCCTACAATATACATAGGATTGAACTTGTCAGTATTCTATGGTTTTCAAAGCTTGTCTTCATTTCTTCCCATCTATTTATTTTTATTCTCTGATGACAAAATTTCAAGTGACCCATCTTCAGTTTTAAATGTTCTTTCCTCTCGTTATGCAACTATAGTATGGATGCTTCCAACTGTAGCTTTCGTTTCTTCCTTTCATTTTTTTCACCTTTGCACTTGCTCAATCCTGTTTACACTGCTTTAATTTCCCTATATAACTTCTTTGAGGCATACATTATCTTCCTGATTTTTATTGCCTGTTTTTTTTTTTTTGCCACTCATAACTACTTAAAATTGTTTTGTATTTATTTGAAAGTTCACAGATTTCCATTTCATGAATGCTCCAAACTGAACATTGTGTTCCCTGGATAGTGCCATGCTTCTTGATATTTGTCTGTGTATGGTTTTTAGACTTTGCATTGATATCTGAGCATTTGATGGAGTAGTTTCTGTTTCCATATTTACAGACTGGGTTTAGAGAAAATTACCTTTGTCAGTAGGCGAAAGTGAAGACGTGTGGGTAGATAAAGCATGAGGTCTATCTAAGTTTATCTAGTGGAGCACAGTAGAGCAATCTCTGCCACTCAGTTACCAGTGTCTTAAACAGCCATGGCCTATAAATGTGTTCTCCAGTCACATTGCTCAGAAACTCCTGAGCACTTGGCCTATAGAAGATACTGTCGCCAGGACATCCCATTTCCTGCTAGATCAAGCTCATAGGTGCCTCCAGGGTGGGAGTAGAATTTGTTTCTGTTGTACAGGACCTCATTGGCCATTGGGGTGAAGTTGTTGTAGAGTGACTTAGCTATCAATATCTAGAATGCTGGATAGCTGACTCTGGTTCTGCAGGGTTTGCCAGAATTAGTCTGAATGGTCACAGAGCTAGGGAGCAAACTGTGAATATGACAAGATAGGGAGTGTGTCCAGGGTCCAGGTGTGAATAGTTTACCTTGGGGGCAGAGCTTATACCTAAAGCATAGACTCATGTGGCTAGCCCAAAGGACTGTTGGATGGAGGAAAGAGTTTATAAAGTGATGCTGGCTAGCCCATACAAAGGATGGCACCAGCAACTGAGACACAGATGTACAAAGTGGCTGATGAGTCAACATTTGCATGAAGGGTTTGGACAGAGGGTATTGCTTTGAGATCTGGAACAGTATGGCACAGGGCATTACCAGCTGTGTTTTAGGATGGTAGATTAACAGCTTTGATGGGGAACAGCATGTTCCTTCTACAGGGGTGGGGGGGTCTTATAATCCCAATAGCTGCTGGTTACATTAATGTCAAATGTTAGTGATATGCTTAAGTTAATATAAAGTACAATAAGGTTCCTTCTTGTGAGAAGCCAGAACAAAGGCTCCTGGGGCCAACTACAGATTAAATCAGGGAGGGCATAAGATACATCAGTCATGGCTCAAAGGGACCTCTTTGGCCCTACATTGCTACTGGCCCTTTCCAGATCTCTGTGCTAAGCCAAACTGCCCAGCTATCATTTCTCCACCTTCTACTCCCATTTTCCCCACAAAATCTCCTCCACTTTTCCCTGCTCTCCTGTTCTTTTCTCCCTCTTCCTTTTCCTCTACTCTGCTGTTTAATTTTTAATTGGACTCCAGAGCCAACTTAGATTATTTTGTTTAACACTTTAAATTTGACAGATTTTACATTTAATTTTATATCAATTATATCAAAAACAGTTGTTAGAATTTCCTAATGTTACTTTTGGAACGTTCCATCTCATGTAATTATGCCAGTCTTTGATTTATGCTTTTGAAGCTCTATTGCTAAGATGTATATTTAATATCATTCGGTATTCTTGATTGGTTGAGCCTGTTTTCATTATAAAATGATTAACATTCGTCCACATATTATTCAATTCTTTAACAGTTCATGTTGATAACCACTGTAGTATCCCTTTGAGTAGTTGCAGCATGGTGCATGGCTACTGGATGAGTGCTCTAGTATGAGACACAGGCTCCCTCCTGTGGTTTTTTGAGACCATTTTACTACTTAGAAAATCTGATTCACTGAGACATTTGTAGGAGTAAAGAAAAATCATGTTTTCTGAAAGACAAAGCAAACATTGTTGAAATAATAGCAAAATGTGTTTTAATCTACTTTTGTTTTCTTCTAATGGAAAAAATAACCTTAAAATTGGTTGGGTATATAGTTTTTTTAATCATAGATGCCAAAAAGTACATAAGTTTGTCTTAAACCACAATGTTAATAAAAAGGCTCTGCTATATTATTCTTTGTTTAGGCTGAATAAATTGTCGTTTTTACTAATACTCAGTCTTTGTTTTCTCTAATCATAATTTGAAATATTTAAATACACAAAGTATCCCTTCTCAGTCATCGAAATAGGATCATTCCTTCTTCTTCATGATATAGAATAGGTACAATTCAAACAAAGAAAACATTATCTTAGAGATACACTAATACATTGAAAGTTGTCAGCTATTTAGTGTAGAGAAGGAAAGTTCTGTTACTAACTCTATATTTTATCTTAATGAAATAAAACTTGGTTTTTTTGGAGCAAAATTCAGGAAGATCAAAGAGCTTTTTGATATGACAGACAAAGGTAGTCCTCTGCTTTGGGGAGCCTTCTCTTAGTCTGTGACTCCAAGAATCTTCTGTAAACACCTGCTGTGGACAATCTCATCAGTTAGTCTGGATCCTAAACAGTGAGGAATGTATAGATTCCTCTCTCTGTCTGTGGAAATCTGCATGCCCACTGCATGCCCCTTGACTTTCTGTGTATTTTCTCACTCTGCTCTATAAATTAATTAATATGCCTCAGCCAGGTACTATCGTTAATGTGATGCTTGGTGAGGACAGGCCACAGTGCCTAGTTTGGTTTGAAGTGCTCTGTACATTATAGGGTTTGTCACTGTCACGGCCATATGAGTTCAGGCTCCCAGTAGGCGCTATGGAGCTCCTAATACTCTCAGATAAGCAGAAAACAACTACAGCATGGGGATTTTCAAATCTTAGTGAGTGGGATAGGTGTGTCTATGTTCAGTATGGCTTCTGCTCTCTGAATCATAACTCTGTGATCATAAACATTTGATGCATGTAAATATTATTTTATTTTACCTCTAGTTAATATTATTATAAAAAGACAATCTTTCTGTATAGCTTCCATGTATCTTTTTTTTAAGTGCCTTCAGCTCTTTGGTCTCATTTATTTTGTGTCCTTAAATGCTAGTAATGTTGCACTTATACACACAGTTAGCATGACAATATGACAGTAGGTGTTTACAACTGATTAATAAGTGAACATGGTAAGATCTACTTACTAATTTAGAAGCCATCAGGGTCTTAAATGTATGACTTAATCTTTATCCATAGTAAACCTAAGCTTGGGTATTATGAATTCTTGCAGTAGGAAGACAATATTTTTATTTCCCCATTCATAAATATTTAAGATAAGCCATAAGCTAGATCCTTATGACTTTTAACTATCTAAGTGGATGATAAGGCACCATCAGCTTTAGTATTATTTCTGATTAGAAATTATTACAATATTCAGTCATAATACTGAATTCACAATCAATATGTGCTGATAGTATAGTCATGGAATATATTCATTGTATATTGGCTGGTATTGTATGTCAACTCGACACAAGCTAGAGTCATCAGAGAGACAAAAGTCTCAGTTGAGGAAATGCTTCCATGTGATCCAGCTGTAAGGCATTTTTTCAATTAGTGATCAATGGAGAAGGGTCCAGCCCATTGTGGTTGGTGCCATCCCTGGGCTTTGATCCTGGGTTCTATAAGAAAGCAAGCTAAGCAAGCCAAGGGAAGCAAGCCAGTTAGCACTCTTCTTGCATCAAGCACCATAGCCTCTTCTTGCATCAGTTCCTGTATTGAGGATCCTGCCCTGCTTGAGTTCCTGTCTTGACTTTTCCCAATGATGCACTATGATCTGGAAGTGTAAGCCAAATAAACCCTTTCCTATCCAATTTGTTTCCTGGTCATGGTGATTTTGTCACAGCAATAAAAACATCAAAGACTCTCATTAATACTGGATAATGAGAAATAGCTAACTAAAATTCAAATATTGAACACTTCTTACCAGTTATTTTCAGGGATGACTTCTTGCTAGATTAAGACTGCTTAGACATCTTGTAAGGCCTTGGTTTTAATCAGCAATACCATTTACAAAAAGAGGAAGGTTAAATATTACATTATCTTCACCTTAGCTTCATCCCTAAAATAATGTGGTGGTTTGAATAAAAATGGCCCCATAGACCCAGAGGGAAAGGGAGGATTAGGCAGTGTGGTCTTGTTGGAAGAAGTATGTCACTGGGTGTGTGACATACTTGAGGCTTCAGATGTGCAAGCGAGGATCACTGTCTCGCTCTCTTCTTGCTGCTTGCTGATCAGGATGTAGAACTCTCAGCTATTCAGCACCATGTCTGCCTATGTGCCACTATGCTTCCTGCCATTTTGACAATGAACTAAATCTCTGAACTGTAAGCCACTCCTAATTAAATGCTTTTCTTTATAAGAGTTGCCATGGTCATGGTGTCTCTTCAAGTAATAGAATCCTAATGCAAGTAATATGTAAACATACCAATTTCCAAGCAATAATGTATGAACTGAAGAAATGTGTTTAAATCGGAATAAACAATCATAAATATCTCACTGGACAATCCAACCAAGATCAGTAGAAACTACAACTCACCACCACAGTGACCATTATGATAGATTTTTATCATGGTAATGACAACTGACCACCACAGTGACAAATTTGACTGACCATACCAGTGAACACTACACATATAATTTGCTAGGATCACTACAACTAACTACATCAATGACCATAACAGATGACCACTACGGCTGACCATCACAGTGGACACTCCATATGACTACCATAGTGACAATCTATGACTGACCACTTTACTGGATACTACAACTGACAAACAGTGAATTCTATGTCTGTCCATCACAGTGAACACTATAATTAACCACCACAGTGAACACAAAGACTGTCTATCACATTAGCAGTACAGCTGGCCACATTGATGACCACCATAATGATTACTTTGACTGACTACCACAGTGAACACTAACAACTGAGCACATAGTGAACACAGTGAGAACTACAGCTGACCATCTCAATGACCACTACAATTACCACTATGACTGACCTTCACAGGGACAGCTACAGCTTACAACCACAGTAACCACTACAACTGGCCTTAAAAACAAAAACCACAATCAACTATCAGAGTGACCATGAGTGTGATCCTTATTGCTAACCATAATAATGACCATTACAGTGTCCACTACAACTGACCATCCAAGTGATCTGATCATCATGGTGGACACTACAGCTGTTCATGGAATGACCACTATGAGTGACCATCACAGTGAACACTACACAGTAACCACTATAATGACCACTATAACTTCACCATCACAGTCAGCACAACTGACCACCATAGCAACCAATATGACTGCCCATCTTTGTGAATAATACAACAGACCACCAGAGGATCCCACAATTGATGATCCCAGTGACCACCATTACTAACCATCACAGTGATCACTACCAATACAACTGAGCATCACAGTTATAGATACAACTGACCACAGTGACCACTATGACTGACCATCACTGTTAACACAATGATTGACCACCACAATAAACACAACTGGCCACCACAATGACCACGAAAACTGCCCATCACAGTGACCACTATGACTGACCCCCACAGTGGAAAATACAACTGATAACCAGTGACCGCTAAAACTGATCACCAGAGTGACCACTACAACTTACCACCCCTTGTGCACTATGGCTGACCATTAAAGTAAAAACTACATCTAACCACCACATTGAACAGAATTGCTGACCATAGAATTGCCTAACCAGAGAAATTAGCGTATGCGGAGACTAAGGCTGCTCAATTAAAAAATGTCAGTTTAATAATCTCACAAGGTCTTGGTGGGACCTGACTCTCTGCTGGGTGGTATATGTCTTAGTTAAGGTTTTGTTGCTGTGAAGAGACACCACGGTCACAATGTTTATGAAGGAAAACATTTAATAGGGGCCGGCTTATAGTTTAGAGGTTTAGGGTATTATCACCACAGCAGAAAGCATGGTGTCACACAGGCAGACATGGTGCTAGAGAAGGAGCAGAGAGTTCTACATCTGGATTGAAAGTCAACAGGGAGATCAAATGACATCAGGCCTGGTTTTAGCATCTGAAACCTCAAAGCCCAACCCCAGTGACATACTTCCTCCAACAAGACCACACTTAGTCCAACAAGTCCATACCT
This sequence comes from Rhynchomys soricoides, assembly GCA_019843965.1. Taxonomy (NCBI): domain Eukaryota; kingdom Metazoa; phylum Chordata; class Mammalia; order Rodentia; family Muridae; genus Rhynchomys; species Rhynchomys soricoides. The sequence continues at coordinate 410,738 of JADRCH010000052.1, forward strand.
TTTAATAATGTGACTTTCTGGACCTGTGGAGGGCATTTTCATTCAAACCACTATGATATATATGTTGGACAAAACTATTATGACTTTTGGTAAAATATTTTTTGTTATGCTACACTGCTGAACTATTGGCTACTAATGTATTACAAGTGAGGGTAGTCTTGTCTTCAGCTGTACACACAGGCGAATGCACTAATCTCCAATGGAGAGTTCCCAGTCAATGGTCACACAGAGGGCCCTGGTTAAAGTCAGAGGGGCACAAGAACACACACCCACACACCCACACACCCACCCACCCACACACAAGATAAAAATGGATTGGTAGTGAAAAAGGGAGATCGACCAGGATGGGAAGGAGATGAGAGATGGGAAGGAGATGAGAACAGACAGAGTGTATTGTGCACATGTACAAATTTGTCAATAAACAAATATAGTAGAAGTAAAACCAAAAAGAGAAACAAAAATCTAAAACACTTTGTTTTTGTCTGCAAGGAATGGTGCTCCCTTTCCTTAGATTTCTAGTCAAACACTGCTATCTAGTGGTCGTCTTATTGTTTACATTACAAATAACTGATTTTCTTTGCACCCTTATTCCATTACTTAACAATTTTATGCAGGCTATTTTCCCTTTAGGTGGATTTACTAGACGGCTGTGCATGCTCACATGTATCTGTCTATCTGGGTTATGTTTTGATTTTACTTAGGAAGTACCTGGGAAAAGCTGAGAATGAAAGATGCCATATATCAAAAAGTTTAAAATTTTTCTTTTAAGGAGACAGAAGATGGTGAGCTCCTGGCCCCCAGCAATCATTAACGTTGCCCTGAGGATATGACCTTTCTCTGTAGCGGTGGTTATACCAGGCAAGCACTGAAGTTTCAATAGTCTGTTAGGCTTACTATTGCTAGGATAAACTCTCATGACCAAAAAGCAACTTGGGGAGGAAAGGGTTCATTTAGCTTACACTTTCTCATTCCTATTCATCCTCAAAAAAGTCAGGACAGGAACTGAAACAGGGCAAGCATCTGGAGGTAGAATCTGATGCAGAGGCCATAGAGGGGTGCTGCTTACTGGCTTGCACAACCTGCTTTCTTATAGAAGTCAGGACCACCAGTGTAAGGATGGCACCGCCCACAGTGGACTAGGCCCTCTCCCATCAATCACTAATAAGAAAATGCCTGAGAGCCAAGTCTTATGGAGGCATTTTTCTCAATTAAGGTTTGCTTCTTTCAAATAATTCTACCTGTGTGTCAAGTTGACACAAGACCATTCAGCACAAATAGCAAACAGAAGAAACTTATTTAAAATGGAGAGACTTGTAGAATGAAACCAAGGTGAGAGAAAGAAGACACCAGCATGCACAATTCACAGAAGCAGAACAGCGATCGGGGATGGGGTGAAAGAAACAGTGAAGAACAGAGAATTTAATACCAAGTACAGTGGTTGTCTAAACAAACAGGAATCCAGAGTCTGCACAATGTTCCAGCTTGGTAACATTCTCTGCTCTTGGCTTTTGGTTGTGGTGCAGTGGTGGGGAATCATTTTGAGTGGTTTCATCTCAGACCCCAGCTTTAGCAACCAAAGGTTCCTGCATCGTCCTGCAGTGGAAACTCTCAGCAAAAGTCACACATGCTGATCCAGATGCTGGCCCTCAGTCTTGGTCTAGCTTCAGGGAAAGTGTTTGATTCTGAGATGCCAGGAGCTTCACGGCACAGGAATATGGGCAGAGTCCAGGGGTGTGTGCTCACCTCCTTACAAGTGCTCTGGGAAGATGGTTGTACATAAGAACTGTAGTGGTTTGATTGTAAATGCCCCCCCAGAGGCTCATAGGGAGTGGTATTAAGAGGAATAACCTTGTTGGATTAGGGGTGGCTTTGTTGGAGGAAGTGTGTCTTAGGGGATGGGCTTTGAGGCTTTAGATGCTCAATCCATGCCCAGTGTCATTCTATTTTCCTGCTGCCTGTCAATACAGATGTAAAACTCTCAGCTCCTTTTCCAGCACTATTTCTGCCTGCACACTGACATGCTTCCTGCCATAACAACAATGGACTAAACCTTTGAATAGTAAGCAAGTCCCAATAAAATGTTTCCCTTTATTATAGGAATTGCCACAGACACGCTGTCTCTTCACAACAATAAAACCCTAACCAAGGCAGGAACTAAGCAGGGAAACCCAGAAACGTCTATTGTGGAGTACACAACAGGGGTATGCTGGTCCATATTGTTATTTGGCTTCTTCATCCAACACTTGAAGGAATGAAAGGTCTAGGAAAGTTGGAGGAACGCTTGTGGCTTGTCCCACCTGCCTCTTAGAATTGCAGTTTCAAGTAATGACAATGTTGTCCTGCCCAGTAAACATCCATTTGATTACTAGGTAAGAAGAATAAAGGTAAAAATTGCATACACGCTCTGCCTACACCAGCTGGCGCCCAGTAAAGAGAGAAGCCACAGTAAGATGAAAGTGAATGAAGACACTACTGTTGCTCACATGGCTAGCACTCAGGATCAGATATCTGTTCTTTTTTAAAAAACAAAACAAAACAAAACAAAACCTTCTTTTGGCTTTTATTTTTATTTTATTGGTATGTGTGTTTTGTCTGCATGCATGTCTGGGTATCACACGAATGCAGTGCCTGAGGAAGTCAGAGGAGGGTGTTGGATTCTGGGAACTGGAGTTAGAGATGGTTGTGAGCTGTGCTGTGAGTGCTGGGAATTGAACCCAGATCTTCTGGAAGAGCAGCCAGGGCTCTTAACCACTGTACTATCTCTTCAGCCTGTGGAGAGAATTGTTATTTAAAAATTTATTTTGAAGGTTGCACTTTTGTTATTATTGTTGTTCTTTTTCTTTATCTTTCTCTTACTAAATTAATTAGTTTAAAATTTTGTATATGACATCTATTTTTTATATTACTTATTTTGTTATTTTCTTTTTAATTATCACCTCTTTTTTTCCTTTCTTTTTATGTCTAATTTATTTGTCCTGTTTTTCTAGTTTTAGTTAGTTGGTTTTGTTTTCAAATGTGTTCTTGAGCAGGACAGATGGCTCAGTGAGTAAGAGACTGACTGCTCTTGCAGAAGACTCAGGTTCAATCCCCTGTATCCAGATGCTGCTCATGACCTCCTGTAAACCCAGTTACAGTAGCTCTTACATCTTCCTCTGGCCTGAATTTAAATGGTGCCCAGGCAAACAAACAGACAAAACACTCATAGACACAAAATTAAAAATAAAGAAATACGGGGTTTTTTTTCCTTTTTTTTTCATACTTTATTTACATTTCAAATGTTTCCCCCTTTCCAGATCTCCCCTTTGGAACCTCCCCATTTCCTCCCCCCTCCCCCTGCCACTATGGGGGTATTCCCCCACCCACCCACCCACTCTCGTCTTCCCTCCTTGGCATTCTCCTATACTGGGGGATCTAACACCCTCAGGCCCAAGGGCCTCTCCTCCCCCTGATGGCCAACAAGACCCTCTTCTGCCACATATGTGGCCAGTACCATGGGTCCCTCCATGTGTATTCTTTGGTTGGTGGATCAGTCTCCAGGAGTATCGGGGAAGGGGGTGTGGGGGGAGTCAGGCCAGTTGGCACTGTTGCTGCCTGCCTGGGGATGCAAACTCCCTCAGCTCCTTCAGTCCCTTCTCCAAGTCCTCCATCTGGAACCTCACACTCAGCCCTACTGTTGCTGTGAAGTGACTCTTGGGTATTTCGAACTTTTGGGCTAATAACCACTTATCAGTGAGTACATACTGTGTTTATGTGTTCATTCTTTTGTGACTGCATTACCTCGCTCAGGATGATATTTTCAAGATCCATTCATTTGTCTGAGAATTTCATGAAGTCATTGTTTTTAATAGCTGAGTAGTATTCCATTGTGTAAATGTATTTGGCAGACCCTAAGAAAAATGAATATAAGAAATATGTTTTTAAGAACCAATATGTTCTTGCTGTAGGAAACAGAAGACCCAGACAGGCTGTTGTCTACTGGCCTCATCCTTTTGGTTTCCAAGCTGGGACTGTAGGTGCGAATCTTCTTTGAAGTTTTAATTTTAATCCTTCATTCTTTCATCTTCTTCCTCCTTTGCAACATTTTTACTCTTTTTCTTTTTAAAATTACATCATGCTTTTCCTGTAATTACTCTTTGTCTCATTTGTATTTTTTAAAATAATTCTCATGGAGAGAATATCTTGCATCTTACATGGTCAATTAAAAAGCCTATGGCATACTGCTTAGACAGGAAATGGAAGGTGGGACACCCAGAAGGCAGAAAGAATTCTATGATAATATCAGGCAGGGAAGATTCACCTGGGAGACAGACATGCTGAGGCAGATGCATGGTACCTGAGCACAGGTAACCAGTCACGTGGCAGAATGTAGGTTAAAATAATTGGGTTAATTTAGTTATGATCTAGTAAGAGTAGAACCTAGCATGGTCAAGGTATTTGTAAATATGTTTTGCGTCTGAGTCTTATTTCTGGGATCATCGGGCTGGGAGGAAGAACTGGACGTAACTTTTACCAATCCTGTTTTTGTTGTTGTTGTTGTTGCCTTTATTTATTGCTGTTACTCCCTTTTTATTTGTACTTAGATCTTTCCCATTCTTCCAGGATCCCCCTCTCTAGTATTCTTCTATTTCTAGTTTTTATTATTATTATTATTATTATTATTATTATTATTATTATTTTCAAATATAAGTTTTGGTTTGTCTATTCCTATCTTTATTAATATCTTATAACTTATTTAGTATTATTTTTGCTTCATTTTCTAAAGTTATTGGACTTGTGTTAGTGTTTTAGTCAGGTTGTGTAGAGGAACACAACCAAAGGAGTGGGATTTTACACACACACACACACACACACACACACACACACACACACATGAATTAAATAAGCGTTAAAATAGCAATGATAACCAAATCACACCAGAGCTGCCAAGAATCCAGTACTCAGTCTTTGAGGCAGATGTCTCAGCAGTCAGAGTAGTCATTGAATAATCATCTCTCACAGTAGGGGAAGATGGCTGTACACATTCAGTTCATAAGGCAGGGTGCCTCAGTAGTCCCAAACTGGCATCAGAAGCCTAGAAAGTTTCTGGAGAGCTGGTTGTTCCTGCTTCACAATGAAGACTTGGAAATGCTGCTTCTGCTATCAGCAAAGGAACTGTAACAGCAGCAACAGCAGAAATCTCCTTCACCATCAACGGAAATCCCAACCAAGCTAAGGACAGAACATACTTCCTTCTGAAGTATCCTTCCATTTTTAATCTGGGCTGCTACCTGAAGGTGGCACGGCAATGGGTGTGCGCCTTCTCACATCTGTTCAGGCAACCAGAACGAGGTGTCTATAGTCTTATTTTGTTATATCTAGGAAAATGTCCTATTCAAGCTTAAGAAAAACCGATGGTTGAGAAATACATTGATCTACAGATATAATGAAAAGCCAATAGGAGTCAGCTTAATATTGTACCTATTTAGCAAAATCATTGAATCAGAACGCCAGACATCAGACACCAGACTTGGGGTTTTGAGTTCCAGTGTGTTGGACCGCAGTACTGATGCCCATATTGATCAGGACAGACAGATTCTGACTCTGGACCTATCCCAGAAGAAGATTCTCAATACCTCACTGTGTCTTCTTGTCAGGTCCTGGTAGTTTCCTAAACAGAAACGAGCACTCCACTGGTATGCTATCTGGAGACTTTGCTGCCTAGCACAGTTCTTGGTTCAGATTGAGACATAATACCAGAAATAGAATGGATTAGCCAGGCCTTGCTGAGGGTGGACACAACAGACTCTTGTGTTGTTTCAAGGGCTTCTTGTGTTACAAGCACAAGTCATACTTGCGAGCTAAACTTCCTATTCAGATATGTTTGTGTGTAGATCAAAACAGTTTAACATGTATGTGATGTCTATTTGTTATTTTGCGATTATCTAATTCCTAGTGGGAATTTCATTAGGAAATAAAAACTTATTAGAAATGAGTTGTTGGAAAACATGAAAGGAAACTCTGAAACTAAAAAGAGAAAATTATATTGGTGGTTCAGAGACAAAGTATAAATTTTAATTTGAATATATGCTAATAATAATTCAGAGAATCTAGAGAAATTAGAAAAATGTGTTTGGAAAGGTTTTTATTACCATAAATAGGAAGTAGAAAAATAAAGCTTAGATGAGTAACAGAGGTAAAATTAGGGTTTCTAAAATCAGTCCAGCTTCTCTACTGGATGAGACATCCAAACACAAGGACAAACTTTACTGAAACTGACAGACTCCTTCTGGGAGCATCTAAGCACTCAGAGTTCTGCAATTGCACACCAAGTGGGAGAGTCATTTAATAAATGAGGAAGGATTAAAAGTCTCATGAAGAAAATGATAATAAGAAGAAAATTAGCAATAAATCTTACAAATGTCTGTCTACAAGTGAGAAGAAGAGACAAATGAGCTTGCTGTGATGCTTTGGGAGAAAATGATGGCTTGGAATGTGTTACAAAAATGAAATAAGATAACTTAGAGTTTAAATTATGTAATCAAATTATTAATAATGATAGATATGACTGCTTTTGCTGAGGCAGAGGAAACATAAGACAAGGTGGTAATATATGTTTTAAAATATTAATGTGAATAATCTTTGAAATCTACATAACCAAAGTATGATATTTTAGAGAACAATTAATCAAGCTTTATAGTTTCCCTTCAGATATAGTGATCATGTTTATTTTACACAATGGGCAGATTTATAGTTCCCTATTCAAAGATTTTATAAGGGTAAATCTAATAATTAATTTTTTGATTCTTTAGCACCTAAGGATATAATGTAGAAAATAGATAGGGATGCAATAAAGGTGCATTTTTTAAAAACTATTTCTTTACATTGTAAAGGGTATGACTAAACACTTAACAATGTCCATGGTAAATATGCAAAAGATTTTATATAGAATAAAGGCAAGATGGAAATTTGTATTCATAATCTATGACCAAGAATACTTTGTGTCTTAAAGTACTAAATATTTACTGAGAAAGGGTCCTTTTTTTCTCAATATGCTTTTTAGAAATGGAATTTTACATTTCTGGACATAAGTACATCAACATATGTATTATGGTTGTGCATACTGTATTATAATTTTTTTCAAGATTTGTTTTTTATCCTAAGTTTAAAATATTAATGAATATGGAAACTTTTCCAAACTCAATTTGCATAAACTTCATCCTCATTAATAAATACTGTGCTTAAATACTTGGATTTTATAAACTATTTAAAATCAATTGTGGAATTCCATTTTGATAAAAGACACTTGAAGTATATAACTAGGTGAGAGATACACATCCAAGATCTAACACTACACTTGTATCATGGAAGATGGGCATAACAAATGTAAGAGTAGAGGAAGAGAAGTGAGCGAAATCTTGTCTCCCGGACTTGATATGGATACTAAATTTATCAATTTACAGCTTCTAGGATTACCAGCATAATACCTGAACAAAATCAAGGAAGCCAAAGTTCTGGCACAGATGGGGTAGAGTAAGGAATTGTGTATTAGGGCTCTCTAGAGTAACAGAATTTATAAAATGAATATCTCTATCTATCTATCTAACAGGACAATTGTTTAGGTAAGATGTTATGGTCTTATTTTGTCATATCTAGAAAAGTGTTCTATTTGATCTTAAGAAAAATTGAGGGGTTGAAAGATACACTGTTATGTATATTTATCTATTAGAATGATTTACAGGCTGTGGTGCAGATAATCTAATAATGGCTGTCTGGCTATGAAAAGTTCAAGAATGTAGTAGTTGCTCAGTTCACAAGGCTAGAAGTCTCATCTGGTCTTCAGTACACCACGGAAGAAGTAGGCTTTAATGCCAGTGAAGTAATAAACTTGCTAGCAAGGTGAGAGTAAGCAGGTAAAGAGCAGAAGCTTCTTTCTTCCATGTAATTACATAGGCTTCCAGCAGAAACTGTGGTCATATTAGTGGTAGTTTTTCCAGGCTCAAAAGTTTTTGATTAAAGGTATATCTTCCTGCCTCAAAGATCTGGATCAGAAGTAGATCTTCCTATTTCAAATGAGTCTAAAATCCTTCATAGGCTATAGGTATAAACAACATGTAATGTTTATTGTTATTCAAATAGCTGTTATTCAAATGCTGATTTCTCAGCCCTCATGTCTTGTTTCAATCTGAACATGACACTGTAATGTTTATACCAAGAATCTCCTGTCTCAGTTTCCTGTAAATAGTTCTTACCATTTATTCTCTGCCTTGCCAATAAATGCTGCTCACCTAAATAGCTAGGCAGAATAGAGAATAGGACAGGAAATCAGCCAACTAGAGGAAGGAGAGGGAGAATGTGGAGCCATGAGGAAGGGGTCTAGAGAGAGATCATGGAAACACATCTGATGTCTAAAGAACCACGTGAATAATAATATGAAAGTATGGGATGCATCTGGGCAGTAGCCAGATTACCACAGAAGGCTAAGGTAGATCTTTTAAATGCTTAGCTATTGAGGTGCTGTTTAAATTAATATTGTTTCTCTGTGTGGTTACTGGGGACTAACATAAGGTAAAGAAATAAAGCTGCCAGATTAATTTACTGCTACACTTAATAGAAAAGAAATTTTATTTACAATAGGCATTCCCTCAATTCCAGATGTAGTCAAGATTGTAGAGGAATTTTAATTCAGTAACATGGCTGCTCTGGCAAGGCATCACAACCAAAGAACTTCTCAGTCTATAGGATCCTACTCAAATGCAGACATGCCCTGGATTATAGTATGATTTGGTTGGAATACAGACACACCCTTAGTATATACTTTAATCCCTAACAATGAAGATAAGGTTAGTTTGTAGAAGGAAGTAGCATGTTAAAAGTAATGTCTAATCAATGGGCAAAGTGATGAAAGAGAAAGATTTCACAGAATGTGTCAGAGACAGAAGATGTCTAAGTCACATGAGACCAGAACAGGAAACAGAGGCTATTTAACAGCGGAGAGGGGGGAGGAGTGGTGGTGGTGCATGGTGCATGGTGTGTAGTATGTTTGTAAGGTAGTTTTACCAGGACAGTTTTACAGAGATAGGTTGTAAAGAGAAAAAGCCAGACACAAGTGAAGAATGAAGCAGCCAGAGAATGAGAAGGAGCCGGAAGATTAGAAGATTAGAAGATTGCCAAAGATAGTATGATCTGGGCAAAGCAATTCAGTCAGAAGCTGAGAGAAGCTGGCTTGAATTAGTCAGCTTGGAATACTAGATTGTATGGAGGCTAGGGGCTTCCAGGCCTAGGCCTAGAGATGGTTATAACAGAGAGGAAAATGCTTGGCTCAACCCAAGCTGTGTATTCACACAGCTTTGGTACAAATCTCATCCCTTCACTTCTCCTGAGGAAATAAAAGTGACATTTACACAAGGTGACAACCAAGAATAGTCACAACAGGTAGACTCTACACCTTACTGAGCTGAATTGGAAGTCCATAGTTTCTCAAGGACTGAGAATCACTCTTGTGTGGAATATGGTCACTGACAGGGTGCCTGTGTTCCAATGATGGCCCCACATTTATGCACATGATAGGAATTTGTGGGTTATAAAATAAAATAAAATAAAATAATTTGGGAGAAGAGTATGTTGATAGAGATATAAGGGGAGCTGGGAAGGAGAAGAGAGAGTCGATATATTCAAATTTGATTGAATATGTGTATAAAATCCTGAAGACTATAGAGAAAAAAAATTAAAGACATATAAAGATCATATCCCACCATGGCACTCAGCAAACTAGCTAGAACTCTATATAAGTACTGAAGGCCCTGCTGAATCAATTTATTTATTAACTCTTTCATGAACATAGACCTATCTGTCCCAGTGAGATGGGCATCAAATGCCCCTTATGTCCTGCCCAGTTTCCCCAGTTATGATGTTTTCCCTTTATTGACTTCCAGTTCCTGATTTGCATTAAGACATTAGTCAGTGATAACAAACTGAGCTAAGATATATAGGATTGATTTCTGTAACATTATCTTAGACTGAGTGATGTTTGTCTCAAGGAAATTTGAGTAGTTTCTAATATAGTACCATTTTCTACTGCCACAGGGCTCGGGGATTCCACTCACACTCATGCTTCACAACCTTTTTAAATTATAATTTTCCAGTTGTAAATTTTTGTTTTTCAAAAAGTGGTGTCTTTTATTTATTTATTTTTAATAGTCTCCAAGTTCAAGTAGTGTGGAAGCATATAATAATATATATTAGTTTCCTATGCTCAGCCATTATTAAGGCCTCATTGGCATTTTGAGTCATACAGTTTCCCCCCTTCCTTTATAATCAAGATCAGAGTTTAGGGATAATGAAGTGAGGCAAGGATGTCTGGGTCTGAGACTGAGGTGCACACAAGATATATGGTCTGTAGATGCTATCTTTGTAACAAACCAGAATGTAAGCCTCTCCAAAGAATATGGTAGAACCAAAGAAGAAAACAATAGCCCCAAATTATCTGAATTGATATTTGGCTCATCAATAATCCCAGGAAAAACACATAGAGCTCACTATTAATAAAATGCTTGACATAAAGGCTTGGGTGGAGCATGTTGTGGTGCTGGCATCAAAGGACCCCTATGGCTTCTCACAACAGGTATTTGTTCTACTGTTCTTAGCTAGCACTGGATTTGTTCTGGAAGTTGGCCAAGATGATTGACCAGAACATGATTCTTTTATACAGTCAGATTTAATTTACTACTGCTGTCATGAAATGGAGTGAAATCAGAGAGTCCTTCTGAAGCTGCAGAATATTCCAGATTTTTCTTTGTTTGTGGAGGCTCTTCATTGTTCAATCTCATTTTAGTTGTTTATCTTTTGCAGTATTTTCTTGGTGTTTTGGTTCTTCTTTTGTTCCTTCTCACTGGATTCAATCTTCTAAGGTTCAAAATAGAGTTTGTTGGTATTTACTGAAAGTTGTTATAGAATAGCATTTATCTCACAGGTGAAACACACTGAACTCGAATATTCAAAGACCAAAGTGCTGCAAAACCTGATCCCTGCATTCCGACAGGACACCAAGAGTGGAAAAGTCCAAAACTGATCTTTAATGGGTTGTGATAAAAATGCAGGTGCACTAAAAATATATAAAAATACATTCAAGCTTTGAGAAATTTAAATGAACCTTGTGTTCAAATTTGGATCCCATCTTCAAGGTATTATGAAATGTGAAGCAAGTTAAATCTTTACTGGTTCTAAGCATTTTGTATGTTCAACCTGTAGTAAACAGCTTAATTTTTAGTAATTTACCATTTTGAAGTTCAGGTATTCAAGTCAAAATCATCTTGTGGAGAAAAATTGCTGTAGGTTAGTAATTTTATTCATATGTTAGTTTAAAAGGGTGGGAGTTAATTTTGGGTAGAGGATATTAGGAGTGCAAAGGAATTACCATCTGAGATCAAAAGTTCTTCAACTTACAAGAGGTACAGTATATTAATTGTGAATCTAAAGTCATTGTTGGTTGCTTCTTGGAATAGAAGCATTGCTTCATAACAGATAAAGACTTAAATCGGGAAAAAATTTATAAATACAGTAGTGATTCAAGTTCCTGGGTAAGGTGGATGATGAAGGACGAAGCTAAGGACCTTTCAGTGGTAAATCAGACTTCAAAACCTCAAACACCCTTTTTTCTAAAGGCACAGTTCAGTAACTTTATTCATTGTGGTAATTAATAGCTTATTAATGTTTCCCATACTTCTGGTAATCAATTTTTAGTAATTATCAACTAGTCTTAATTTTAAAAATGAAACTAAATTTTGAAATAAATTTGATATTATTTTCTGAAGGAATAAAGAAAAGAACTGGGTCAGCATTAACACAAAGGATTCCAATTCTAACTCTTGACATACAAGAGGGATTTATGTCAGAAAGATCTAGTCTAAAATATTTCCTCTGTTGTCAAGCATGATGACACAAATTCGTAATGCCAGTTCCCTTAGATGAAAAGACTGGAGGACTGCTGTGAGTTTGAGACCAGTCTTGGATACATGTTGATCCCCAGGTGTGCTAGAGACTCATTGATAGTCTGTCTCAAAAATAAATTAATAAATACATAAATAATTACAAAAATAAATGATATACTCTGCTACTCATTAGACCTATGACAAATGACAAAATATTGTATGTAAGATTATTTTTTAAGAAGGAAAATTATGATAGCCTGGAAATGCTGTTTTAACATTAAGTATGGTAACATAGTATCTACGGGTGTCTCTGGAGTGCAGCTTCTCTTTGTAAGCATGGTGGTGGAATTCTTACACTTATTTCTGAGGTCACTTTCTATTCTCTCCATACACCATGGAAACAAGGCTCCCACTAACTTGTTTTTTTTAGAAAAAGAAATAAATATTTGATTAAGCTAATATCATGAACCATCACATCAGAAGAAGACCAAAGTGATTCAGGATATTGATTTGGCTGCCTTTATTTTTATTTCGGAAACTATCACATCCCCTCAAGGTAGCCTGTTATGAGAACTCTTACAGGTGATGTGTGCACTGGGTTATTTCACTGTTCTTGTGATCCTTTGTTTTATTTGAGTTATTAATATATTTTCTGGTATTCTTTTCTTTTTTCTTTATACTACCACTTATCTTAGACCTCAGAGTTTTTGATAGCTTTATGTAACACCAGCTAATGCTCAACTGACACATATATGCTCATTCATATTTCAAAATACATATCTGTATATATGCGTATATAATTTTAACCTACTTTCATTATCTTTATTGGATATGTCTAGAGAAAGAAAGAAAATTTTCATAAAAATGTTTTTAAAACCTTCTCAGTCAAACTTTATATTGTGGCAGTAAGTTTAGTAAAAGTAATAAATTATCTTTTGTTCTTAAAGAAATATACACAGAAAAATAATTTCTTTTTTTTTAACTTTTATTTTTTATTTTTTAATTTTTTTCATACTTTCTTTACATTTCAAATGTTTCCCTCTTTCCAGATCTCCCCTTTGGAACCTCCCCATTCCCTACTCCCTCCCCCTGCCACTATGGGGGTATTCCCCCACCCACCCAACCTCATCATCCCTCCTTGGCATTCTCCTATACTTGGGGATCTAACACCCTCAGGCCTATTTTTATTTCAATATGACCTGTAAAGTGCTGACAATATTTTAATTGGCTTAATGTCTTTAGCTACCCTTTAACTAAATAAAGATGTACTTGTATATTTTAATTTTTATTTAGTATTTCTGAAATATCTTCAGTTCCTAACTCATAATTTAAGTTTTCTGGACAAGTCTGTGATGAACAATGTGTCAGAAACAAGCCTCTTGCTTCCATTCTTTGGAAGAAATGTGTATCTTGGGTTTGGTTGCTACTTTCTGTCATTTAAAATGGCCTATGCTCTCCCTCCTCTGTCTGTAATAAAATCCTAATTCCTTTAAGCTGCTTTTACTGAGCCCCCTTTCTATGATATTAGTTTCCTTCAGCTGGAAGAAATATTTTATTTATTTATTTGCACACTGGTCAGTCACATCCTTTGCCACATTAACACAGCAGATACTCATTTCCTCCAGTACTTTCCACTTGTTTTTACTCTTGAGAATGTTTCTCAGAGGTATGAGATGAAGGATTTCCTGTAATGGTTCTATTGGTTGAAATAGAGCAACATTTTAAAACACTTGCTTCTTAGCAAAGGTGGGGTGTTTTAAAATCTATATTTTCAATAAAGGGTAGAGAAGGAATACGATAAAGGAAGAGATTACTAATTAACAACTCCGTCCAAACGGTATTTGAATATAGTCATAAAAAGAAGTGGAGAGCACAGTCTTTTCCTATATTACACACACACATACACACACACACACACACACACACACACACATACATACAGAGAGAGAGAGAGAGAGAGAGAGAGGGAGAGAAAGAGAGAGAGGCAGAGTCAGACAGACAGACACATGCAGATACATACACATAGACATTAACACACAGAGATGCACACAGATACACACACAGATACAGTCACACAGACCTACACATAGACATATATTATACAAACAGAAAGACACATAGAAAGACACACAGATATACACACCCAGGGACACACACACAAATACCTATGAACAGTTCTGAAAAGAACCTTACATTTTACTAATAATTTGGTTTACTCATGTATTTTGCTCTGTATGTATTCTGTCCATACTTGTCTTTTCCTCTCTTCCCCATAACCTTTTGGGTTCTCATAGTACTTTATTATTTTGTGCTACATTTTTCACAATATGACTGAACACAGTAGGGGATAACAAGGTAACAGCTGAGTCATTCTCAGCCATAGCGCATAGAAGATGACTTATTGTCAATCTGAGTTAAGTTATAGTCACTAACTCATTACCATCCAATCAGGTCAGGGAAGTAAGGATGCTTCTCTGAGGAGAAGCATATCCAGTCTGCATAGTTGGAGTGGGAGAAAGAGGGAGAAAGTTGAGCATAAGCCTCCTTGTGGAAGGTAGGGACAATCTTGTGAATCCAACAGGAAGGCATAGAGGCTGGGGCAATGAACAGGATGGACGGTCAAATGATGTGCTTTGGCGGTGTCTCACATGCTATATTTGAGTTCTTTTGTTCCATATTAGAGTACCATTTTAAACACTATTTAATTTTTGGATTGCTAAAAGGTACAAGGTGATTAAATTTTATTCATAAAAGCAGATTTTAGGATTAGCAACTACAACATTGTGGTGTTGGGGATTTAGCTCAGTGGCAGAGTAGTTGTCTAGCAATCTCAAGACCTTGTATTTGGTCCACAGTTAAAAAAACAAACACAAATTTCAACATTGCACGTAAAGAATTTTCCTTTGAGTATATGTTTATAGCTTAGCTTTCTAAGTTTTAGAAAGTTTAGTATTCTTGTGTAAAAATTTCAAGAATCACACCAACTGTGGGTCATTATTTCTTTTCTTTTTTCTTTTTTATTAATCATTCCATTCACTTACATCTCAAATTATATCCCCCTTCTCGGTTACCCCTTCACAACCGCCTCCTCCATCCCCCATCTGCCCTCTTCCTCATCCCCTTTGCCTCTATGAGGGTGCTCCCCCACCCACCCACCCTATCCCGCCCCACTGCTCCAGCATTCCCCTACACTGGGGCATCAAGTCTCCACAAGACCAAGGACCTTCCCTCCTATTGATGTCAGACAAGGCGATATTCTGCTGCATATGTTTCTGGAGCCATGGGTCCCTCCCTGTACACTCTTTGGTTGGTGGTCTAGTCTCTGAGAGCATTGGGTGGTCTGGCCACCTGACATTGCAAATGTGGATGCTTACAGCAGACCATCAGACTGAGCTTGGTGAACTCCGGTGGGGGAGCTGACAGAAGGCCTGGAGGAGTAGACAGGGGTTGCAACCCCATAGGAAGAATGTCAGCTGGGCCATTATTTCTAAAGTGGTAACCTACTCTCCAGTATAGGAATTCTTCTGGTCCCTTCATATTCCATTCCTTATTCTGCTCATTGTTTACAGTTATCATTGCTAGATAGTTCAACATTTTCTCAAGCATTGGTCGGATTTCACATTTCTCTTCTGAGCTCACTTTGGCATGATTTTAATTATATTTTTTTATTATTTAAAATAAGTTTAAATTTAAATATATTTTGACCATACTGTTCTTCTTCCCAAGATATAAGAAAGTCCTCCCAACCAATGAAACAACAACAACCAAGAGGGAAAACAAAGCAAAACACCAAACCATAATCAAACACAAGCCTGTAGAGTCCTTATATATTTGTTACTTGCTCCTGAACAAAAAGCCTATCCTGGAGTGGTTGATATACCCAGTGTTGCTCCATTGGAGAAGACTGATTTTCCTTCTCCCAGCAGCTATAGGTAAGAGTTCAGTTGTTAATCTTTACCCTAGTTGTTAGGTTTTCATCCATGCATGCTTGCATCTATCCATCCATCCACCTATCCATCTATCCATCCATCCATCTATTCATTTAAAAATATATAACCAATGAAAATATAATAATATTAAAAAAAAACTATGACATCAAATTTTGACAAGACAAACCAGCAGAAGGAATAGAGCCCAAGAGAAGGCAGAAGAATCAGAGAGCTCCCTGTTCACACACTCAGGAATCCCACAAAAACACTAAACTGGAAGCCCTAAGATAAGTGCAGAGGACCTGGTGCAGACCCTGTGCATATTGCTTCAGGCTCTGTGAGTACATATGGGCTTTGCTCATGTTGATTTAGAAGACCTTGTTTTTTTGGTGTTCTCCATCTCCTCTGACTCTGATACTCTTTCTACCTTCTCTTTCTCTGAGTTCTGAGGGGAGGGATTTGATGGAGACATTCTCTTCAGGGCAGAGTGTTCCAAGGTCTTTCACACAATGCTTAGTATGTAGCTGTGGTCTTTTATGTTTGCTCCCATCTCCTGCAGAGAGAAGCTTCTCTGAAGATAGCTGAACAAGGAATAAGGCTCGGAACTATGAGAATACCAGAATATAATTAGGAGTCATTTTATCACTATATATTTTTCTTTTCTTTTCTTATTTTTTAGACCAGTATTATTTGGTTCTCCTATAGGTCCCTGGGGTATCTAGACTCTGGTTCCTGGTCACCTAAGCAGTGTTCCGCATGGTTTCTATCTCATGGAGTGAGCCTTAAGCCAAATCAGATATTGGTGGTTTACTCCCAAGCTTTGTGCCACCATTGCCCTAGCATACGTGCGGATAGTATACCATTGTAGATAAAGGGTATGTGGTTGGCTTGTTGTTTATATTTCTCTTTTGATAGTGTGCAGAGCACCTTCTTGTACCAAAGACACTGGAACATAGGGATGAAGGCTCTATGTAGGCACTAACTAGAGATCTTCATGTTAAATGAGTTTATCAGTATTATCTTCAGCAATTGGTTCTTGCTGTCAGTTTGTGGAGAGCAACCCACAGTCTTAGCAATAGCTTCATTTTTGGTGATTCCCACAGGGGTTACTTTGGCCAACAAATCAACCAAATCCTGGTATCAAAAGCTTCTTTTGGTGAGAAAAGATGTCCTGCTGGGACTCTGCCTCCCCCAGTATGCTTTCTAACTCAGTAAATTTTCCTAAATTTATGGAACATACACACAGAAACGTGTATGTGTGTGTGGGTCTGTGACAGTGTGCATGTAAGAGAGAGAGAGAGAGAGAGAGAGAGAGAGAGACAGAGAGAGACAGAGAGAGAGACAGAGAGGCAGAGACAGCCAGAGACAGCCAGAGACAGAGAGACAGAAAAACATTTGTCTCTGAAAGAATATTTTTAAGGAAATGATAAGCTGTTATCTATTTTAGAATACCATGTATTCTTCATTTTTCTTTGTTTCTTCTTTCTTTCTTTTTTCTTTTAGTTGATCCATCACAAATCATAGCCAGTTTTGACAGGATGGAATGTACTGTCAAAATACTGTCAATCAGGATACAAGAGTTACCACTTTTGCAAAGTATCATTCAATGCTTGCATTTCACAGAGAAGCTTTACTTTATTTAATGTTTAACTAGCACATTAAACCAAAATTTTACATTCTGCTTGTAGGCCCTGGAATTTGAATTCATAAGTTGGAGATATTGTAGCTGTGGAAGTGCCATTATCTTTGCAATTCAGCACAGAGAATGCTGTCAAACTAAGACGGAGTTGAGTTTCTTGTGCAATAGCATTACTGACATCTACAATAATCAAAGACAGGGAGAAGACTTCGTGGAAAAGTGAGAAAAGTGGTCAGTGCTGGCTGCACAAACATGACCACCCCACCACCCATATAAATTCTGATACAGTGACACAGATGTGCAAATGTCAGCGCCCAGAAGGCAGAAACAAAAGCATCCTTTGGTCTTGCTGGCCAGCCACCCTAGCCTTAACTCTAGCTTCTATTACACACACACACACACACACACACACACACACACACACATATTCACCACACACTCATAGACATACACATATCATATATAATAGACTCACACACAACATAATACATATATAACTCACCACACATATCACACATGTATACACACTGCACATAACACCTAACACATACCATACAACACGTATACATATATCACAAATAACACATGTAACACATTCACACACTACACCTACACATATCACACATAATCCACCTGTATACATACCATGTACCACATACACATACACAACAAACAACACATTTAGCACATTCACACACAACACACAACACACCGTGTATACACATCCCCCACATAACACATATCCATACTCCACATTCACACATCACACAGACACAGCATACGTCTTGCATACCCTACATAATGCACACACACACACACATCTACTGCATTCAAAGGCTGTTTATTTTCACTTTTTCTTTTCCATGAACAAAGTGTCAGTCGCAACAGAACTTACACAGATGGGAGAAAAAGAGATTCCCTATAACAAAGGTTTCCACGCTGCAGGGTTAAAAAATCTCATTTTAATAGAAAAGCAAACCAACCAACCAGAGTTTTTCACATTTCTCATCTGTACTATTAGATGGTTGGGTAGATTTAGTATTGAAGAAATCATTAAATA
This sequence comes from Rhynchomys soricoides, assembly GCA_019843965.1. NCBI lineage: Eukaryota > Metazoa > Chordata > Mammalia > Rodentia > Muridae > Rhynchomys > Rhynchomys soricoides. The sequence goes on from JADRCH010000052.1 coordinate 429,272, forward strand.
TTAGGTGATTCTGTCAAATTAGAGAACCAAGATAGCTATTTTTATAGATCAGACTGTACTTTTTTAAATCAAAGAAATGGCTTTTATTTTCTTGAGTTTTGGTAATGATTTGATTTCTTTACAACACTCTTGAGATTATGATAATTATATCATTTCCCTCTGCCTACACATGACCTGAGCACTGACAACAGAAATAGACACCCTATGTGGAAGGAATAGACACCCTCAGCTCAGGAGGCTCAACCAGAGACAAAGAACTACAAGCAACCACGGAATGCTGACAGCAGGAGAAACAGTGTTCCCCAGGGAAGAGCTCAGAATTTTAAGAGGCAACTTCTCAGAAAATAAAGTTAGGAATATCTTACCTGGGTTCCCTTTCAAACTTCCATTATGTCTGAGTATTGTTTCCTTCATTTGCTTATTTGCAGAAATTATTATTGAGAAGTATTCCATATGGAATAAAGATTGAGTGGCCTTAGTCTTGTAAGGCAAAAACATCTGGAATCACTCAGCCATTAATAAAAATCGCCAGTGCGGTTCAGAAATAAAAGCAGCACTAGGTGGCACTGGAAGATCGCATCTCGGTTGGCACTCCCTGCTCTTGGTTTTTCTCCTATAATTCTCAAGGGTCCACGCAAGGGGAAGGGGGGAGCTATTGGGGGAAATTATGGCAACAGAGGTAAATATTAATTCCTTTGCCTGCGTCTCCTGGAAGCCATTCTAGAATGCGTTCGTGAAAACAAATGACCAGTTTACTAGAAGCTTCCGCACAAGGCCCATTAACCAACCCGTTTAGATATAATCAAAGACAGATAAAGGGATTTGCACCCTGGCTTCTATGGGGGCTTCTGCTGCTGCATTTGCTGAGAGTGATGACTGGAGCATGCTGTTTAGACGCAGCTCAAGTAATGACTTGCTATAAAGATACCGATGGCCTCATTCATAGGTAAATAATCAGTCGTCACGTAAGACATGCACAATTTTCTTTCTTTTTTTCCCAGCAGAGCAAACACAAAGGGCTCTCTCTCTCTCTCTCTCTCTCTCTCTCTCTCTCTCTCTCTCTCTCTCTCTCTCTCTCTGTCTCTGTCTCTGAAATGGCACGCATTCTATGTCAGTAGAGTTATTTATTTTTCATTTTGCAATTCCTTCAGACTAAGGGTCAGCTTGACTAACCCACAGCCGTGACTCATCTTTTATAGTTGAGGTTTGAATGCAAGTCCAGTCCTGTTTTTCCCCACAGCCACCCTAATCTTCTTTCACAGGACCATGAAGCCAGCCTTTAAATCCAGCAGAAGATGTTTCTGTCATGCTCTCAAGCTATAAAATCCATTTCCAGGTCTGGGAGATGGGAATGGTATGTGGATATTTGTTTAAATAAAAAAATCATGGCTTATTGTTTGTCCTCCTAGCTAGGTAATGTGAAAGGTCTTTAAATTCAAAATATTTTGAAACATACATCATTTGTTCAATGTCTTCTTCTCAATAGTAGGACGATATTTTAGAATGGTCACTTTCTGAAGGTTTTTTTTTTGTTGTTGTTGTTGTTGCTGAATATGGAATTAGAATTCATTTTATCTTTTTAAAAATTAGAATGCAATATATTTTGATCATCTTCTTTCCCATCCCCCAACTCATCCCAGATTCCTCACCATCATCCAACTTTATGTTCTTTTTCAATTCTTAAAAAAACAAACAAGCAATAAAAAATGCATACACAGAGAGGGGGGGTTGTCCATCTTGTATAAAAGCCTTTTAGAAGAATTTTTAAAATGTATCTTAAAAAGAATTTTTAAAGAAGAATTTTAAAAATGTATTTATTGAAATTTTCTCTGATGTATACAATGGATTTGATACCACCACCCACCTCCCTTTTAAATATTTAATGGCTCATAGAAAGTGTGTGTAGTATTTCAGCTTCATTTTGTCAGTCACGGTATCCATTTCTCTCCTCCAATTTAATTCTTTCCTTTAGCAGAGACCTGGATTGGAAGAGGCCATGGGATTGGTCACACATGGTGCTCTGGACTAGGGAACCATCCCGAGCTGGTCAGCAGAAATCCAGTATGTGGATGAGAAGCAAAAAAAAAAAAAATTTCTCTTTAGCTTTTCCCTTCCTCCTCCTTCATTTCTTCTCTTCCTCTCTTTCCTTTCACTTTGCCTCTCTTCTATTCTTGTCTTCCTAGTAGACATTTGAGATTAATTTTGGAATTCTCACTCTCTTAGGAATTCTCCATACATCATTTCTTCCAATTCCCTGGCTAATTGTAAACACTATCGACATATAACAAAGAGAATTTCTATGTGGATAACAGAGTCAGCATATTCCATGTTTGAGAAAAGACAAATTGAGATGTTTCTCTTCTTCCCCTCCCTTCTTCGAAGTTGGTTAGTTTACGATCAAGGACAGTATTATACACAGTATGATAACAGAGACTGCATCTCCTCAGTACATAATGTAATCGTTTAGGAATAAGTCAAGAAACTGAATGAAACAAAAAAATGAAGAATGGAAAAAGAAAAATAAAGGACAGGAGAGATAGAGATAGTTAGAGATAGATAGATAGAAAGATAGATAGATAGATAGAGAGATAGATAGATAGACAGACAGACAGACAGACAGATAGAGAAGCCATCATGCCATCATTCCTGTGGCATTTTGTGTTTTGGTTTGAATTCTGTCTCAAGATTTTCATTGAGCTTAGTCACATTACCAGAGATGGATGCTAACACAAAAGTTTCCATCACAGTATTTTTTTGTCTAATGAGTACAGAAGCTAATGTCTGCAAGTGCAGGCTTTCATATAACTGAATGCTCTGAACTATGGACTGCATAAGGTTTGAACTAGAAGACATAGTGAGGTATCCAAAACAGCCCAGGGTTAGGCTTCATGAAAGACAGAATAGAAAGGGCAAAATGGTCCCTTTTCTCACCCACAGTAATATTCTGACAGTTTCTTCTCTCATGTTACTCCAGGAAAATAATATATTTTAACAGAAGTAGCCAGAAGTTTGTTGTCATTCTGAATCCCGAAGAGAAGTTTCCTGGATTTGAGTTTAGTCATAACCTCTCCATAAAAATAACTACCTTCTGAAGGAATGTCATTTGTTTTTTAAATTGGTCCAACCTGCTGACTGAAGAAATAGAGTGACTCTTAGTAATATTTATGAGATGAGAGTTCAAACAATTAAAGAAAATGTAATTTTAAAAAGATCTATCCAATGACAGATTCGGTGGAAAACAATAATTGCTAAGGTATTGTTCTGATTCCTTATAAAGCTTTTGTTTGGGGAAGGCTGTGGGTCCCATGTGCCTTGATTTAGTCATTCCTGTGTACATCCTAGTTAACTGTCACTGTGGGCATCTCCCTGTCATTGAGAAGATACAACATATCCATCAAGAAGATGTGTCTCAGTCTCAATGATGATTCTGTAATTAGTTTGACAGAGATGAAGATATTTTGATGACTCTTGTTTCTCTCAGTCAATCAGATATTGAAACAATGGATTCCAAAAAAATGGGAATTTCCCCCAGGAATCTTATGCTGGGAAAAAGGGAAAAATGTTGGGATGGGTAAACATGGGCATTTTCTCCTCAAAGAGATTTCACAGTTCTAACTTATCAGACCACCCTGAAACTGTAGCCAGACAATAATAATAGTTGGAGCCACACCTTGATCAGAAATACACATATCTTTGGTCTTCTATTTAAACTTCAGTCTCACTTCAGGAGCCAAAGACAACTTGCTTGTTAGTGGATATCCGTCTCTATTTACATTGTAGCCAAATAGGAGACAGTTTTTTTTCTGCTTTGTACTATTACCGTTGATCTTTTAATCTGCTTGAGAATGGGTGGCCAATCGTGACTTGGGTCACAGGCTGTGTGTGACCCCTAGATTCTATAATGATTCTGTTTTCCTTTAGTTATCAAAGACACATCCTTTACTATAGCACATTAAAAACCAAAACCAAAAACTAAGTATTGAGTATATAGTATGCAGTTCTGAGTGCAAATGTTTGAATTGGCATGGAAGTGCCACACTGTTGAAAATCATTAGGAAGAAAAAACAAACAAAAAAAAAATCAAGAAACAAGATGATATAGTTACAAAGTGGAAGCAGATTTTAGGATTATAACCAGTGGGAAGAGGAATGCAAAGGTGGGGCAGGAGCGGTCTGAGATGTGCAGTTTATGTATTTATTTATTTATTAGCCTACTTTGATTATAAAGAATTGTGAATATCATGTGATTTCTTCCTATACGCATATTATGTTTTTTGATAATAGTCACCAAGCTTCCTAACCCTGGCTCTAGTCACTTCTTCTTCCCAAATTGTTCTCCCTTTGTTTTAGTTAGGATTACCACTGCTGTGATGAAACACCATGACCAAAAGCAAGCTGGGGAGGAAAGGAGTTATTCAGCTTACACTTCTAGATCATAGTCCATCATGGGGAGGAAGTCATGATAGAAACTCAAGTAAATGGAGTGGAGGCAGGAGCTGATGCAGAGGCCATGGAGGGGTGTTGCTCACTGGCTTGCTCCCCATGGTTGGTCAGCCTGCTTTCTTATAGACACAAACCAAGGATTGGCTCTACCCACAATAGGCTAGCCTCCACCCATCAGTTTCTAATTAAGAAAATGCCCTATAATAGAAACTTATGGGGGCATTTTCTCAATTGATATTTGTTCCATTCAGATACCTCTAGCTCTTGTCAAGTTGACACGCAAACACATCACTATTAAGCCACAACCCTCTCTTTCTTATTCATCCCCAAGATCTCATATTAAAAATACAATTAACTTTAAAAGTCCCACAGTATCTACAAATTCAAACACACTAAAATTTTAGTCCCTTTTAAATAGTCCATCTCTTTTAAAATCCAGAGTCTTTTAAAATTCAGTCTTTCAACTATGGGCTCTAGTTAAATCAAAATTAAGTTAATTACTTTAAGAAGGAAGAACGAGGGTATAGTTACAATCAGATTGAAGCAAAATCGAGCTCCAGCACTGTAAGTAACTCAATGTTCAATTATCTGGGACTCATTATATTCTGGGCTTCTCCAGAGAGCTTGGCTCACTTCTCCAGCTCTGCCTTCTACAGCATAAATGCATGTCTTCCAAGCTCCAGCAAGCTCAGCTCCACTGTTGATGCTGCTCTTGATGGTCGTCCCACAAGACTGGTATCTCCAACGTTGCTGGGGTCCCTCGCTTTAACTGGGGTGCACTTTCACCTATAGTCCTCTCCTGGGCTCTCTTTGGGATTCTAGTCTTACCTACAGTGCCAAGCCTCAGCTGCTCTCCATGTTCTTCATTACTTCAAAAGCAGTACCAGGTTCCCTACTGTTATTTCTAAAACTGAGAAAATTGGCCTCAGAGTTTCATGCTTTCATCTGTTACCATGCTTACTAGTAGAGACATTCCTCATGGGGCCTGTGGTCATGTCTGCTCTTTAGTGCTAATCTGTTGTTCTATAGATTATTTGTTTTTAACTAGAGTGTTTGAGAAGGAATATTATTTCCAGTCTAGTTGTAAATTCCAAGAAAACCTAAGCAAATGTCTCAAAAGCTATTTCATATTCTTTTGTTATAAAATCTTCTCTCGCAGTACTTTACCTCTTTATTTTATTCTTTTAAAGTTTCAACTTGTAATGTGACGTTCACGAGGGTCAGTGGTCACACATTAGGCAATTATGAGATTGTGTAATTGGACAGCTCTCACCATGCCCTAAACAATATGTAAAAATAAAAAAATTATTCAAAATGGAAGTAGAGTATGTAACTTACCATAATAGTTGAGAATCAGTTTTTCATTATATTCTTCATAGTACTTTATGAAGCTGACAACACTAGCAATTTTAAAATGACCTTTTATCCTTCAAAAAGAAAATGTCTCTGAAATTATTGAATATGTTTGCATGCCATGAAATTAAACAGCAGCATTATCAATGCATTTACCTCACTTCTATACCTGAACTTACTGTTGGGAGATATCTTTCTATGGTTTCTTACATTTTTGAATATTTTATTGTGCATATTTATGGAACATCCTATAGTAAGCCATATTAGAAGCTAGGTCAGAGGACAGAACTTGGCTTCCTTCTTATGAAACAGAGATAAAACTTATCATCCACCTAATGCAATTAAAATAATGTCCATCATTGGAAAAATGGGCAGGATTTTATTTTTGAACTTTGGAGCTCTCTATGAATGACTGGGACTTTCTAAGTTTGTGATGTCTTAGCTGGCTCAATACATGAAGTGCATGAAATCTAATTAAAGGTTCTATATTACTTTTTGAAGAACTGGGGCAAATAAGAAGAACACAACTGAAACTCACTCTTCTTGCTACTTTTTAATGAAGTCCATTGTAAAGTATCTATCTATTTTCTATCTATGTATCTATCATCTACACATCAATGTATGTATATATGTACATATCATCTATTATCTATATCTCTTATCTACTATTTTCATATATCTCTCTATATATATCAGCTATCATCTTTTAATCAATTTATCTATCATCTATCTTCTATTTATCATATATCTATCTCTCTATATAGCAGCATCTATCTATTTATCTATCTTCTACTTATCATGTATCTATCTATATATCATCTACTATCTATTTATCTTTTATCTATCTTCTAATCATCTCTCTATATATCACTATCTCTATTATCTATCTATCTATCTCATATGTTTATCTCTACCTACCTATCCATTAACTTATTTGTGTATTTATTTTTCAATAAGGTCTCACTAGGTAGCTCTGGCTGATCTGAAACCTGATATGAACACCAGCTTGTCTTGAAATCACAGATATCTACATGTCTTTGTCTCCTAAGTACTAATATTAAAGATGTGTACTAACATCTCCAGATCAAATTTTACTTTTATATTTAGTTATATATATATATATATATATATATATATGTGTGTGTGTGTTTATGTGTCGGTATGTTGAGTATAGATGCCCTTTGCATCACAGAAACATCTGTTGTCCCTGGGGCTAGAAGAAAGGGCAGTTGTGAACTGGCCAACATAGGTGCTGGAAACTGAACTCAAGTCCTCTGCATGGGTAGAGAATGGAATAAGAACCAAGTCATCTCTCTAGCTCCAGCCATTTGGTTTATGACCAAGTAGTCTCATGTCCTATTCCAGAACCTATGTAACGGCAGCAGGTTAACTGTTAAGTTTATAAGGAGAATAAAATATGGAACCCATCAGAGCTAAGAAGTCATCAGCAATTCATCTTGCATGAATGATGCTGAAGAAGCTTAATGGAGGTGCAGTGACTATCACTCACAGACTCATCCATTGTCTCCCTCAGTGTCTTTCATGATGTTTCTGTTTCAACCAATTGTCTGATTTTGCTTAAGGAGCCTAATTTGTTAATCTTTGGTTTTAATTATTACAATGGCTATCTCATACTTGATCTGCTTGTATAAGTATATATGACATACAACCGGCTTCTCCTAAAGACAGTGAATGACTCTCTTAAATCTTTAGCTAAGGATGCCAAACTGTAGGTTCTGAAAAGTCACGGTCAGAGCAAAAGCATTCATCTAATGGGCAGAAGTAAGAAGATCTGCCACTGGGATCTGCTTATTGAGTGTATGCTGCCTCCCTCTAGTACCAAGATGGAGACAAAACCTTTGTCATATGGCTACTGGGACAATGGTTCATCCAATTTACCTTGTGTATCCAGCCTTTCTGACTCCACTGAGTGAATATATACGGTCCTTCACCATTTTCACTTTCGTAGTATCATTGAAGAAAATCCACTGAACACATGAACAAAGCTCTGTTTTTGGTTTCTGGATTCTATAGCAGTGTTTAAACATCTTCTTCTGGCAATTTCACAATCATTGAAGTAGGCATTGTGTATTTCTTTTGTTTTTGATGTTTTCCAGTAGACTCAGAGCAGTTTATAAACATAATCCTGTGGTACTCCTCATTTTTTTGGTAGATTTGTTCATTTCTCTTATTTTTTCCTGGTTTTTTTTCCCCAATATTAAGGACTTAATCAGCATTTTCTGAAGTTTGTATTTATAGTTGTTTTTCTTGGTTTGAAAAAACATCACGTTAATTTTTAAAGCATTTTTTCCCATTGGATATAAATCTATTTGTTGATTTTTTTCTTGGTCCTTTAAAAGTTTACATACATCTTCTACTGTTTACTTGAGTTGAATCATCTCTGATTAGATCACTGGTTGTATACATCCTGGTTCCCTTGTCTATGTATTTTCCCTTCATATTCTTTTAATTCAGGCTCTTCTAGATTTGATTTTCAATAATTTACCTTTTGTTCATATTTTAGTTTTTAATCTACTTATTATCTAGTTATCATACTGTTAAACAGAAGTCCTATTTGATATTTAAAATTCACTCTAATTACCACTTATGATTTTAAGTATTAATATTATGTTCTATTCACATTTTACATTATACAGTTATGGACAGGAAAGAGAGCAAGTTCAGAAGAAATGTGGCCAGTTAAATATTGAGAAGAACTACTGGGGGGAAATAAAGCACATGGTGGAATTGAACAAGACAAATGAGTAGAATCACAAGGTTTTGTATATCACAATAAAGGGTGTTGAGTTTCGTATTGTAAAAAATAGGAACTATTGAAGTTGTTCTATTAGAAAGTCACGTGACTAATTTAGTTTTTGTAAAAGTAAGGAAAATAAGAGGTACGTAGGGGATGAATAATAAAATAATCAATTAACACAATAGTAGTAGAGCAAGGAGACATTGTCATTGAAAGTGTAGATGGTTTATGGAGGGAGGGTTAGTAGTCACTCATAACTCTAATGTGATGAGGGGGAGAAGCTGGAGCGGGGTTTAATATTCCTACAACAGAACATTATGGCACAGGGGTTAAAGACGTCATTGCTTATGCCTATTAATACACTTGTGTGAGCAAGGCTTGTTTGCTTATGATTGAATGAAATACAGCTTGAACTCTGTCAGCACCAATGGCCACATAATGTGGTAAATGGTTCTAACATGTTATCAGGGAGCCTGAATTCTAACTTGTAACTTCAGCATTATTTGATTTTTTTTCTTTCTTTTTTTTAAAATTATTTTTCCTACTTTATTTACATTTCAAATGTTTCCCCCTTTCCAGAGATTTCTATGACTCTGAGAAAACCATTGTACTGATTAGAGTTTATAATTTCTCACAAAGTGGAAGGACTTTGATTGGAGCATTGCCTATTGGCTTTGGTCAAGTCATTTCACTTCATGTCTACCTGGATACAGATTGTCTTCATGAAGAGGTTAGATGTGACATCTTCAAGATCTTCTTTCCTCTCCCCCAGTCTTTTGTAACATGAGCTATGACCATCAACTGTTTGAATAATTTATTACTTTAGCATACAACCTTCCTTGGAAAACTTTACAGAACAGTGTAAGAGACCTGTGAATCCTTTTCCTGCTTGTTACTCTAGCAACCTCTACAGTGCTGCCTTAGAGGTCAGCACTTATCAGAAAGCTCACATGACTGATGCATGAGCAAGATCTTATCATAAGAAAAAAATTACTCTTCAAACAAATATCTTCTCCATTTGTCTTTCTTTTTCTTATATAATTTAAAGGAGCAAAGGTCCTGAAATAATAATTTACACAGGGTGTAAAAGAGGAAATGTAGGGGCCATTTTTATGTAGCCAGCCTTATACACATTTTGGCCAAATTTCCAAATGTAAGTCTCAAAAGTTGAGCTCAATACATCTTCCTTCTCTTATTCCCCCTCCTTTTCATCTCTTTCCCCCACTCTCTGAAGTTCTTGTCATGGCAAAACACCTCAGAAGTCTTGTATATTAGTCAAACCTGAAAAACAATTCTAAACTACATCTCTCTCTACTCTACAACAACCCAAACTCTTTGTCTAACAGTTCATTCATTTAAGTTTTTAAATATCCTTGCCATATTGCTGTATAACACCTGCCAATGTTCAGCTAAGGTTTGCATTAGAAATGCTCCTTTATCAGACTCACTTCTGAGTGCTTAGTCCCTTTATTTTAAAGCTATGGAGACTTTGGGAAATAGTGCCTGAGGGGTAGGCCTTTGAAGGCCACATCTATTTCTGGTTCTGGCTGACCTTCTCTTATAAAAGGAATTAGCTATTAGAAAGTAGGCCCTGTGCTTTGTACCCAGACAATGGGAAATGTACCTTGAGGGCAGAAATTACCACTGAAGGGTCTAGAGTGTTAACATGCAAATTCTTCTGAAAGACTTTCCTTAGCAAAGAAAGTATCTGAAACAAGAGAGCTTTCAGGACACTCTACTGACTCAATCTCTGCTACCCAAGGGAACATTTGTCTTTGGCTTCAGATGCCAAGGCACATGTAGGCCACTTCAGCCAAGGTCTAAGAGGAGTCTGCTTCAGCTCCAGATGGCAGAGGAACTTTGCACTACTTGGTGCTGGTTGTTTGCATGCATACATGACTACAAACTGACACAGTTCTTGAAGATTGCACCAAGGTTTCAGAATAAGGAAACTTGTGAGTTTTAGCAATGTACACAGGGAGGTCTTGAGATGCTCGTGTATGAAGAGGTGAGAGAGAAACCTAAGCTGAAATGGAGACTCCAAAATGTTAGATATGAATTTCTCCCACTGTTAGACTTTCTTAGTTTAAAAAAGTCCATCTCGAAATATAGACATATTCTGAGAACCTGAAGGTGAAGACTTCTTTATATGAATTTGTATGATAAGAGTGGGGTTAGTACAGACAGATGCTAAAACTGAAATTTAGAATTGTTTTAAAGTTTGACTTGCATAGTACAATTCACTCTGTTATTCACCTTAACATATTCTGGTCTTAGATGAAATGTTACCTTCTCTTTCATGCTCATAAAAATTCATTTTACACAGTGTAAACTTAAAGTAAATGTACTTGGAAAATACTGATTGAGGGATTTAAAATGTTCTACTGGAAAGTATTAAATGCAGATCGAAAGAAAACCATATGTCAAAAGTGGTAAAGCAGTTAATTTTAGTGTATGTAGATTGGCAAGTGGCTTCTATAGGAAAGTGTGCAGCAAGTAGGATGTGAGGCTTAACTGAAATTTATAACAACCATCTCTCCTTGTAATCAAAGATTTTAATCATTATTATCCATCGATATTTAAAAATTAATTTTGTAAGCAAGCACAAATTTTGCTTACAGTAATTTTGAAATACATGAAATTCAGAAGATGGGAATCCATAAAAAAAATTGATAAAGAACAGGCAGAAGGCATGCTTCCTTGGTTGACTGTGCCTTTATTTTCTCAGCTCTTATCATTTAGATTTGAAGCTTCAACTAGTGAGCAATCAAGATATCTTTGTACAGTGATCTAAATGCCAGTGTTAGCCTTAGCAGCAGCATCCAGAGCTGGGCAGATAACTCAGTGCTGGAGAGAACAGGATGCTCTTGCAGGGACACTGGTTGTGTTCCTAGCACTTACATGCTGGCTTACAAACATTAACTCTATTTCCAGAGGATCTGGCACCATTTTCTGGCCTCTGTGAGCACTGCATGCCTGAAGTACAGAGATATGCATACAGACAAAACAACTCATAAACACAAACTAAAAATGAATAAATCTTCAAAACAAGAAACGTCATCCAGAGTTCAGGATTTTAGTTGACACTATAGTTACTCAAGTACATTCTAGTTCAAGTGTTATATGCTTATTATCATGAAATGCTGATTGTGGCCCCCAGGACACAGCATCTTAGAAGCTCAAGCCTCCCTGATAGGCTCTGAGTATTACATGGAACCTATATGCCTGAAAGAGTAGCATTGCTATGGTCTAATATTTGAGTCAAAACATGGTTCCCAGAATTCAATCTGTGTCTTGTTTAGTAGTTGGAAATAATTTGGATAACTTTGCTTCTTTCTGTCTCTGTCTCTGTCTCTGTCTCTGTCTCTGTCTCTGTCTGTCTCTCTCTCTCTCTGTCTCTCTGTCTCTCTCTCTCTCCATCCCTTCAATTCCTTTTCACTTTCTTCTACGTTCCAATACACAGGCCCCTCCGCCTTCTTATTTTTCCTACCGCTTTTTCTCCTACTGGTTTGCTTTGGCAAGTCAAGCCCTTATTCTGGGTCCATTTACCAGCATTCCCCACGCGCGTGCTGCCCACCTACCCACTCCTAGTTGCTCATCTCTTAAGGCTTGGTAGAGAGGCTGCCCTTAAGCTCTTTGGAAAAGATCCTGATATTATAGTCCTACCCTATAATGTCTCCCAAGTCCAGTGGCTTATCCAAAACGAAGATGATTGAGCCATTAATTGTACTTCTTTTCAAGGCACCATGGATAAACATTACCCTGCTGATAGGTTAGTTCAGTTTTTACATAAAACGCCAGTTGTTTTCCCTAAAAGAACAAAGATTTCCCCCATTGTTAGAGCCACATTAGATTTTTCTGATGGATCTTCTTCTGGCATGGCTGCTTTTAGTATTAATGGAGTGATCTCTCGCTTTATGACAGCCTTCCTCTCTGCACAACTTGTTGAATTGACAGCCATTATTAAAGTTTTTGAGATGTTACCAGATGTGCCTTTTAACCTTTATACGGATAGTGCCTATGTGGCCTCCTCTGTGCCCCTCCTGGAAGTTGTTCCATATATCCGCCCCTCCACCAATGCCTCTCCCTTATTCTCCAGACTACAAAAATTAATTCTTGCCCGTGAAGCCTCTTTCTTCGTTGGGCACATTGGCGCCCATTCTGGATTGCCTGGACCACTGTCTGAGGGCAATGATAAAATAGATCAAGCCACTCAGATAATTGCTTCTGCGCTTTCTGTTCCCCCACTTGCTGTTGCACAGCAGGCCCATGACTTACATCACCTTAATGCCCATACTCTGAGGCTTAATTTCAGGTCTAACAAGAAACAAGGATCGTTCCTCCCTTTGAAGATGTTCCTTCCGTGGCTTCTCCTCAAGGCCCTGCTGTGCTTCAGTACCGTGAGCAGTCCTCCTTCACCACATCAACTTTTTAACTTTACATGGTTAATTCTTAATGAGGCAGGAGATATAGCTAATTCAACCTCTCAGCTCTCTACCAATATCCCGTGGGGCCCCTTACAGGTTGATCTATGTGTGCAGGCCCTTGGGGCCCATGACTATTGGGATTATCAGGACTTCTTTGTGCCACAACAAAAGCCCCCAATCCTGTCTCACAGCCGGTTTGGCTCCTGAGATGTGGATCTCAAATGAAAAGGTCCCTCTTACAAACGGTCCCTATATATATATGCCCCGGGGGACATCGAGACTGCTCTCTTAACACAAAGTGTGGTTTCTCTTCTGATTATTACTGCGTCTCCTGGGGTTGCGAGACCTCTGGAGACACTTATTGGAAGCCCTCTTCCACCTGGGATTATATTATCCTAAAGAGAAAAAATCCTTCCAGATACAAACTTGGTACTGAGCCCCTCCCCCTCAAAGGGGAATGTAAAGATCAATGGTGCAATCCTCTTTCCATCGTCTTCACTGATGCTGGAAAAAGGGCCTCCTGGGACAATTCCAGAGGTTACGAATGGGGATCGAGACTCTATATGTCATGGCCTGACATCGGCCTCACATTTAAAATTAAGCTCATAAAGACACTTCCACAGGGGCCTTCAGTAGCTGTTGGACCTAACACAGCCTTACGCCCTGGCCCAGACAGCGCCCCGGTTGGGCCTCCTAAACCACCAGCTGCCCCCGGGTCGACCTCAGTCCCTTCTCCTACCACCCTGCTTTGACCCACCCTTCCTATGGGGCCCCCCTCATCCTCTAATGTTATTCTCAAGTTGGTCAATTCCTCTGTTGAGACCCTAAGACTCAACAACCAGACAGAATATACAGAATGCTGGGTCTGCTGTTCCCCTCGCCCTCCCTTCTACGAGGGGGTGGCTATTCTTGGTGACCCCCTCTTCACCAATGATACCAACCTGTTGAGATGGAGCAACACCGGGAGTCATGGATTAACCCTTTCCCAGGTCCCCGGATTGGGTCTCTGCTTATTGGCCCCCAAAATGGTCCCTCCTTATCAGTTAAAGGAGATTTGCAATCAGACAATTACAGTTAATACCACTTTTCAATATATCCAGGCACCCAATAATACCTATTTTATTTGCTCCATGAGACTCGCTTCTTATGTAGTTTCTGCTTCTCTATTGATATGTAGGGTTTATTGTGTTTTGGTTATTCTTCTTCCAAAGATCACCTTTCATCATGCAGAAGAGCTGCTTACGTTTTGGGAGCAGGGTACAATTCACTCAAAAAGCGAGCCCATTACAGCCATTACATTGGCCGTTCTTTTGGGCCTGGCTGGTGCAGGGGCAGGAACAGGCATAGCTTCCTTAGTTACTTCCACCCAACAGTATAATCAACTTTCTACAGCTATTGATAATGACATTCGCAAGTTACAACAAGGGTTAAAATACCTTAAAGACTCTGTAGAGTCCCTGTCAGAGGTGGTTTTACAAAACAGAAGGGGACTAGACCTTGTCTTTTTACAAGAAGGTGGCCTATGTGCCGCACTTAAGGAAGAATGCTGCTTTTATGCAGACAAAACAGGGCTAGTTGAGGACAGCATTGAAAAAATAAAACAGAGCCTAGAAGAAAGAAAGAAAAAGAGAGAACAGAGTGAAGCTTGGTATCAAAACTGGTTTTCCACCTCCCCCTGGCTTTCTACATTGCTTCCTAGCCTCCTGGTACCCTTTGTGGGCCTTGTATTGCTTTGTGCGTTTGGCCCTTGGGCCTTTAACAGATTAACTAATTTTGTTAAGTCACAGATTGATTCTGCTCTCCACAAGACCGTTGCTGTTCATTACCATCACCTTAGTGCCCAAGAATCCACCGAGGATCTCCCCCCTGGTCCCTCACCCAGTGGCCTACAGTTCTCAGTCCTGGCAAAAGAAATAGAGACCCCCTGGTACCACCGGTTGTTGAAGCGCTCCTAAGGCGGCTCTCTGAGACTCCCAACGACCCCTTTGAGGCCATAACCTGTGGGACCAACCAATGACAGGCAACTCATTGCCGCCCCCTGGTCTGTGATGCCAGCAATGGGTGCCACTCACATAGCCTAAGACAGGAGCCTCACCAACTGCCATGATGGTCATCCGATGACGGGTATATTGTGAGTCCATTTTCTGGGTTGCCCATCATGACCTTGTGATGAGGGCCATCTCATTACAACTTGAGGCCTAAGGCATGAGACCTAAGACAGGTGGCCCACCGACCTCATTTTTACTAAATATAGAAGGGGGAGATGTTGGGAGCTGAAGCGGAGCTGAAGTCTTCATGCCGCTCCTGGGAACCTGACCCCACCAAGCTTGGCACAGCCTTGCGGTACCTTCTGAGAACTGGTCACAATTGTTTGAAGATTAATTGTTCCCCATGCTCTGGGAACTGGCCGTTCTGAAGATCGATGAGCCAGAGTGACCAGAAACCACAAGCTCCCTGCTTCCCATTCCTCCCTTTGTCTCATTCCCACCCCTCCCTTTGCCTCACTTCTGCTTTAAAAACAGCCTATGTTTCAAGAATAAATGAGACCTTGACAAGATTTTGCTTGGTCTCGCTCCTCTTTCTCGCCCGTTTTTCTTTCAGGCTTGGTCCCCCTTGACCCCACAAATAACAAGGTCCTGGAGGGCGGGACAAAGTGAGAAGTTAACTTCATAGACCAGCTATACAGAAAATTCATAATACAACTCAAGTTTTACATAGGAAATCTCTGTCACTTTCAGCAAAGTCCATGTGCAGTCGATTTTATTTTAAATCTTAAGCTAAGGAACATCATAACACCAATGATTTTTAACCACGTTGTGTATAATTTCCATATTTTGTCTTCACTGCCTATTGCCTTTTATTAAGCTTGTCATCCTCTTGCTCTAGATTAGACCAAGATTGAAGGATGTAACTAAGCTTCTCTAAAACAATATTGTGATATTAAACACCATGGGAGTTCAAAAATTTCAATAACCGATATAATAATTGATAAATGATGTAAAAATACAATAATAAAATCTTTATTATATTTTGAAAACAGATACTATCTTAGTGTTTGTTCTATTATTGCAAAGAGTCACCATGGCCAAGGCAACTCTTTTAAAAAGAAAACATTTATTTGGGGTGTGCTTGCAGTTTCAGAGGTTTAACCTTTATTTTCAGGGCAGGGAGCATTATGGCATGCAGCTGGGTGGTGGAGCAGGAATTGAGAATTACATCTTAATCCATAGGCAGAGAGAGTGGGGAGAGGGAGAGGGAAAAGGAGAGGGAAGGGGAAGGGTGCACAGAGAGAGAGAGAGAGAGAGAGAGAGAGAGAGAGAGAGAGACAGAGAGAGACAAAGAGACAGAGAGACAGAGAGACAGAGAGAAACTCTTGGTTGGCATGGGTTTTTGAAATCTCAAAGCCCACCCCTAGTGACACAATTTCTCCAACAAGGTCACATTTAGTAGCTATTTTCAAATAGTCACAGTCCCTGATGACTCATTGTTCAAATATGTGAACTTATGGGGGCCATTCTTATTCAAACCACCACAAGGTCAATGTCTAACCATGCAACATCACATCAGTTGTTTTCTTCCATGTTAGTAAACAAGGCTCTACAGTATTAGGATCAGCTTAATTTGGAAAATTTTCTCTAACTTTGGGGAATATTCTAAAGCAATACTGTAGGTAATAAAATACATATTTTACATAAATTTCCTATATATTCTACAATACTAACCTTCTAAGCAATCTATGACTGTCTGTAAAATATTGTCGCTACTGCTTTTTTTAAATTGGATATTTTATTTATTTACATTTCAAATGTTATACCCTTTCCTAGTTTCTCCTCCACAAACTCCTATACCGTCTCCCCTCCCCCTACCTCTATGAGGGTGCTTGTCCATCCACTCCCTCACTCCCTCCTCACCACCCTGACATTCCCACCACACAGAGACATCGAGCTTTCACAGGACCAAGGGCCTCTCCTCCCATTGATGCCAGACAAGGTCATCCTCTGCTACATATGCAGCTGGAGCCAAGGGACCCTCCATTTTTACTCTTCAGTTGGTGGTTCCTGGGAGTTCTGGAGTAAATCAGCAGCTTCTAATTGAATTTGAGGCTTACTACACAAGAGAAATTCCACGCCTGATACAGTAAACCAGTAAAAACAAAATAATAATAAAACACATATAGTGGAATTTTTAAACTTAAGGGGCAAGCTTACTATTGCTATTAAGCTAAATCCTCATGATGCTAAGCTACCTTCTAAATATTTATGTTTATACCCATAGACATACATTACTTCCAGCCTTAATCAGAGAAGCGTCTCTTTGCAATCAATGCAATTGAGTTTAAAGAGGCATAGATGCTCAAGGTTCTGAAAAGAAATGATACTTTATTTTTTAATTCCTAAACAGGATGTTCAGGCCTGCTCAGGTTCAGTGATCTACAAGAGCAGGAGACGGGAAAAAAAAAAAAAAAAAAAGATTGGAAGTGCCAAGGAATGCTGAGTTCTTGGAATAGCAGAGCCAATGATGTCACAACCACCTAGCTGTCATGGACCTATACAAGACTGGGGCCATGAACAAGAAATCATAGATAGTGAGGGGCAGTCACTGTCTTCAGTTGTATACCCATTAAAGTGCCCATAAGGCTGTAAAATGGGTATTTCCAGACTCATGGCCATACAGATGATCCTGGTAAAACTCATTGGGTGTAATAAATGAGTTAATGATAAATCAATGTTTAAAAGGGAATTGAAGGAAGAGGAGCACTTAATGGGATTGGAGGTAGATAGAGAGGGTGAGAGATCGTTGCAATCAGAATGTACTTCATATGTATATGAAATTGTGAAAGAACAAGTTCAACCTAAGACTAAATAAGTAAATTAAAGACAATTGTTCTTCAGTGATTATTGTTTGTCATGCTTGGAGATAACAGCAGGACTATGAAATAGCCACAGCAGTATATTTGTGTGGCATAGTACACAAGAAAAGATCGCCACCAATATATTGGAACACTTGATGTGTAACACACATAGAGCTGCTCTGTGGATCTTTACTGTAGCCCTGGTCAAAGGTAGTACATGGTGTGAAATCACCCTGCCAGGAATATTGGAATATTGTTGTTTAGAGAGAAGTTTCTTTCAATCAGTAATGAGAGAGAGAGAGAAAGAGAGAGAGAGAGAGAGAGAGAGAGAGAAACAGAGACAGAGAGACAGAGAGACAAAGGTGAAGAATTCAACAAAATCTCTAATTAGATCACTCTCATTTCTCTACAGTGCTGATGGATAATTAATTCAGTTAGCAAATTAATCTTTATTGTATATTCATAGAAATCTCTCATACTCCAATCTTTTCTTCGTTGATTCTTCTTGACAGCAATTAAATCAAGGAACCAAAGAGAAAGAAGACTCACTCTAAGACTCAAGAGTGGAACATCAGTTCACCTTTCTTCACACTTTACACTAAAAGAGGTAGTTTCCCTAGTTTGGTGTTCCTTTTCTATTGTAGAACTGACACAATCTCTCTTAGCATGTCTTAGAGTGACCACAAAATAAAACATGAACCTTAGCTATTTCAGAATTCGTAAAACATGGGACAAAAAGACCAAGCAAACATTTGTATTTATTTACCTCTTTCGTATAGGTCACTGGGGAGTCTTTTTCGAATTCTAGGTATTGATTGCATATATAAATCATATCCAATTAGAGATGGTAGCTCCTGTCCACTTCCCCTGTCAGCACTGGGACCTGGTGTGACTTGAGCTTGTTCAGGCTCTGTGCTACTTTACATATCAATAAAACTATGGGACAATATGACTCTAATTAGAAAATAAACTCTATTTAAGGAAGTTGATAAATCTTCATGAATTTTCCAACTTTGGTTTATTCCAATGATTTTTCATTGAGGAGGAACAGTCAATTCATTAATGTAAATATGTGAATACTATGTACCTTGTGACAGAGACTCTTCAAGACCATTTCTTAAACTAGGAGCAAAAACTAATCAGAAGAAAACACATCTTTATTAGCAATTGACCTATATATAATATTGATAAATTTTAACACCCCACACATAATATTACACAAAGAATAAGATGAAATTTAGCTGTAAATTAATAACACAAACTTTTATAAGCCTTTGGTGAAATATTATAACCTTGGATATTTAGAAGCTTCATTCTACCCTGAGCAAGAATTTTTTCTTTCTTTCGCCTTTCACTTATCTTCCCATAGTTTTCTAGAAGAAATTCACAGAGAAAAACACTTTCAAGTCTAGGATCACATGCACAAAATATGCTAATTAAAATCAATTTTCATTCTTGCTCCAAGTCTGCTTCTTTTTAGGAGTCTCAGAACCTGCTTCGTTCACTGCCTCCTCTGTGCACAGCCTAATATACTGTGCATTCTATTCTTAATTGCATGTCAAGAACTTGTCTGACTCTGTGTACTGATATAGTCCATTGCTTAGCTTCTGTACCTCGTTCATGGATTGGATCAAGATTTTCTTGCTTTATCTGGGCAGTTTCTCATAACACACGTGTTTCTTAAAAAATATACATCTTAGAATCCAGGTACCAAGTCAGTAAACTTAATGGTCCTCTCTAATCCTGTTGATCACTCATTTAGATTAAGCACTAGCCTCAAAGACAGTGCTAATAGCTTGGAATACCCAAGATACAATTCACAGACCACATGAAACTCAAGAAGAAGGAAAACCAAAGTATGGATGCTTCAGTCCTTCTTAGACAGGGAATAAAATATTCATGGGAGGAAATATGGAGACAAAGTGTAGAGCAGAGACTGAAGGAAAGGCCATCCAGAGACTGCCCCACCTGGGGATCTATCCCATATACAGACACCAAACCCATACACTATTGTAGATGCCAAGAAGTTCTTGCTGAAAGGAGCCTGATATAGCTATCTCCTGAGAATCTCTGCCAGAGCCTGACAAATACAGAGGTTGGCCCTCAGCCAACCATTGGACTGAGCATGGGGTCCCCAAATGGAGGAGTTAGAGAAAGGACTGAAGGAGCTGAAGGGGTTTGCAACCCCATAGGAAGAACAACAACATCAACCAACCAGACCGCCCAGAGCTCCCAGGGACTAAACCACCAACCAAAGAGTACACATGGAGGGACCCATGGCTCCAGTCTCATATGTAGCAAAGGATGGCCTTGTCAGGCATGAATAGGAGGAGAGGCCCTTGGTCCTGGTGAAGGCCTGATGCCCCAGTATTGGGGAATGCCAGGGTAGGGAGGTAGGGGTGAATGAGTGGATGGGTAGGTGGGTGAGTACCTTCATAGAAGCACAGGGAGGGGGATGGGATAGGGAGTTTCTGGAGAGGAATCCAGGAAAGTGGATAACATTTGAAATGTAAATAAACAAAATATCCAATGAATGAAAAAAAAAAAAAAAAAAGGCTGTGCAATTGTAGGTTTGATCACTATTAAATTTTCCTGTCATTGGGTTTCAGTATTTTCTTTCTATTCGTTCGGAAAGACTATTCTACCACTATAAGAATGTTTTGAGAACGATATGTTCAAGCTCCATCCATTTGCCTACGAATTTCCTGAAGTCATTGTTATTTTTGTTTTTTGTTTTTTGGGAATTTTTTTAAAACTTTATTTACATTTCAAATGTTTTCCCCTTTCCAGGTCTTTCCTTTTGAAACACCCTATCCCATTCCCCTTTCTCTATGAGGGTTTTCCCCCACCTACCAACCCACTCCAGTCTTCCCTCCCTGGCATTCCCCTACAATGGAGCATCTAACACCCTCAGGCCCAAGGGCCTCTCCTCTCATTGATGGCCAAAAAGGCATTCCTCTGTGACATATGTGGCCAGCACCATGGGTCCCTCCATGTGTATTCTATGGTTGGTGATCCAGTCTTCTGGAGTTCCTGTGGGTCTGGCCAGTCGACACTATTCCTCCCTCCTTGGGGCTGCAAACTCCCTTAGCTCCTTCAGTTCCTTTTCCAACTCCTCCATCTGGGACTCCACGCTCAGTCCAACGGTTGCTATGAAGTAAATCTTGGGTATTCCGAACTTTTGGGCTAATATTTACTTATGAGTGAGTACATACCATGTTTGTTCTTTTGTGACTGAGTTACCTCACTCAGGATGATATTTTCAAGTTGCATCCATTTGTTTGCAAATTTTGTGAAGTCACTGTTTTTGATAGCTGAGTAGTATTCCATTGTGTAAATATACCACATTTTCTGTATGCATTGCTCTGTTGAGGGACATCTGGGTTGTTTCCAGCTTCTGGCTATTATAAATATGGCTGCTATGAACATAGTGGAATGCGTGTCCTTATTACATATTGGAGCTTCTTCTGAGTATATGCCTAGGAGTGGTATAACTGGGTCCTCAGGTAATACTATGTCCAATTTTCTGAGGATCCTCCAAACTGATTTCCAGAGATGATGTACCAGCTTGCAATCTCACCAACAATGGAGGAGTGTTCCTCTTTCTCCACATTCTAGCCAGCATCTGCTGTCACCTGAGTTTTTCATCTTAGCCATTCTGACTGGTCTGAGGTAGAATCTCAGGATTGTTTTGATTTACACTTCCCTGATGAGTAAGGATGTTGAACATTTCTTTAGGAGTTTCTCAACCCTTCAAATATCTTCAGTTGAGAATTCTTTGTTTAGCTCTGTTCCCCATTTTTTAATAGGGTTATTTGGTTCTCTGGAGTCTAACTTCTTGAGTTTTTTGTATGTATTGGATATTAGCCCTCTATTAGATGTAGGATTGGTGAAGATATTTTCACAATCTGTTGTTGCCAATTTTGTCCTATTGACAGTGTCCTTTACCTTACAGAAACTTTTCAATTTTCTGAGGTCCCATTTCTTGATTTTTGAGCTTAGAGCATAAGCCATTGATGTTCTGTTTAGGAACTTTACCCCTGTGCTCATGTGTTCAAGACTTTTCCCCACTTTCTCTTCTATTAGATTCAGTGTATCTGGTTTTATGTGGAGCTCCTTGATCCACTTGGACTTGAGCTTCGTACTGGGAGATAGGAATGGATCAATTTGCATTCTTCTATATGCTGACTGCCATTTAAACCAGTACCATTTGTTGAAAATGCTGTCTTTTTTCCACTGGATGGTTTTAGCTCCTTTGTCAAAGATCAAGTGACCGGCTGTAGGTGTGTGGGTTCATTTCTGGGTCTTCAATTCTATTCCATTGATCTGCCTGCCTGTCACTGTACCAATACCATGCAGTTTTTATCACTATTGCTCTGTAGTACAGCTTGAGGTCAGGGCTGGTGATTCCCCCAGAAGTTCTTTTATTGTTGAAAATAGTTTTTGCTATCCTGGGATTTTTAGTGAGATAACTCAGTCACAAAAGAACAAACACGGTATGTATTCACTGATAAGTGGATATTAGCCCCAAAATTTGGAATACTCAAGATTCAATTCACAGACCATATGATGCCTAAGAAGAAGGAATACTAAAATGTGGATGCTATAGTGTTTCTTAGAAGGGTGAACAAAATACTCACAGGAGGAAATATTGAGACAAAGTGTGGAGCAGAGATTCAGGGAAAGGCCATCCAGAGACTGCCCCACTTGGGGATACAACCCATATACAGCCACCAAACCCAGACATTCTTGTGGATGCTGGGAAGTGCTTGCTGGTGGAAGCATGATAAACTGTCTCTGGAGAGGCTCAGGCAGAGCCTGACAAATACAGAGGTGGATGCTCCAAACCAACCTTTGGACTGAGTGTGGGGTCCGTGATGGAGGAGTTGGAGAAGGGACTGAAGGAGCTACAGGATTTTTCAGCCCCATGGAGGGAGCAACAGTGTCAACTGACCAGACCCCCAGAGCTCCCAGAGACTGGACCACCAACCAAAGAATACACATGGAGGGACCCATGGTGCTGGCCACATATGTGGCAGAGGAGGGCCTTGTTGGCCATCAGTGGGAGGAGAGGCCCTTGGGCCTGAGGGTGTTAAATGCCCCATTGTAGGGGAAGTCTAGTGAGGAAAGACAGGAGTGGACAGGTGGGTGGGGGAGCACTTTCATAGAGGCAGGGGGAGGGGGATGGGATAGGGGATTTCCAAAGGGGAAACCTGGAAAAGGGAAAACATTTGAAATGTAAATAAATATCCAAAAAAATAAAAAACAAAAACAAAAACAAAAAACAAAACCAAACAAACAAAAGAAGAATAAAAAAGCTTTGTATTATTACAAAAAAAAGAGAATGTTTTGAGAAAAGGGATACACCTGGAAGCCATAAGCATATTTTCTCACAGTTCTTTTCTTCTGTTTCCACAAAACTGTACAAATACAATAGATTTATCGAACTTGACGGTTATTTTATTTTATGTTGCATTAATAGGTAATACATTTTAAACAAGTATTTAGTTTAAACAAGTATTTAGCAACTGCTAAAAAGTATGCTCTTGGTTAGATATCACACTAGGGCTAGAGATACAATATATTTTACCCTATATAAATTAAGAAAATACAGTTATCAAATACTTCCAAGTTAATGGTAAAGGATCATTAGGAATTAGACGGTTTACACAGAAGGAATGTTTCAATACTGACAAAGAATTTGCAGGTGGCCTAACTATGGGAATGGTCTGATTTGACCTTGTAGGATAAGAATATTTTTTATCAAATGGATAAAAGAATGGGGACTGCTCTAGAAATTTATATACAAACTTACAGAAAGTAGGAGAGCATAGACTTGATAAAAATGAGGGAACTCTAACAGCTTGTTATGCATTAAAACATGTAGATGAAACTCAAGAATCAGGTTAGTTTTTAACTGTTTAAAACTCATTAGTGAATTACTGCTTATTTTTACAAATGAATGGTATGCAACTCTTGTCAGTGTGCAAATAAAAAAATATGAAAATATTTATAGATTGTGGCTTACCCCAATTCAAAGTGCAAATATCTTTGAATCTTACATGAATTCCTACACACACATACACACACACACACACACATACACACACACACACGAGCTTACAAATTCTGCTAATAACACATAGTTATCAATAAAAGATTAACATTTATTTTCAGCATTAAAATGTCAATATTTGGGTACCTTTATGAATTATCAATACATAAGAGCTTTCTGATGCTCACTTGTTTTTCTTTTGTATAATCTTTAAAGAGCAAAAAAGGTATGTTCTCATATGTTACTTTCCTTGAGGTCTGAAAGCATTTCAGGAAGTATATGGTGTCATCTTCATGTTTAATAGCAGTACATATATCAAGAATGGTGTAAACCACTGGATACTCGGGAAGAGTTAGCCCATCTCTCCCAGTAAGTGTTCTCCTTTACTCATGCCAATAATAACTGGTAATCTAAAGCCTAAGAAAAGTGTCATCTTACATATGGCAACTTTTTCACTTGACATCTCAGGCTAGCATTAGCTTCACAGTGTCTTACAGAACTACCCACCATTAAACCTCATAGGTTCTAATCATCTTGATGGTCTATTTTAGTTGTATTGAAGAGCTGTGCTGCTTACTCATAATGCAATTTCTCCACACGAGTCTCCAGCTTCTATGTCTATTGTCATTATAACCAAGGCAGATGTTCTTACCTTCATCTGATTTTCTAAGGTTTCTTTATGAGCCTAAAGTATTCACTGTGAGGGCTTTGTCTTCTTATTCCTGTATCCCGGGCAACCTCAGAGAACAGGCAGGCTGCAGAAAACCACAACAGATGCTTGCTAACATCCTTATAGGCAATGTAGGTCAACTGAAATCCCTACATTTGTGGTGCCGATTACCTTTTATACCTCAGTACCCCAGTCACTAAAAGTAAAAACCTCATATGTTTAATTTATCAATTTCAGACACAAGAAAGAGCATATTTAAGATTGCTGCCTTTTGAAAACTAGTTTTCTGTTAAATATGTAAATGTGACTCAAGGGACAAGTTCCTCTGTGTGTGTGTGGGGGGGGTGTGTGTGGTTATTCCACCTCCTCCTTCTCTTCTCAGTGTGCTTGCTGTGGTAACCCCAGAAGCTCAAAGACAGTCAAGCATATTGTAATCAAACAATAAAGATTTGCAACGAGTTTAATGCTATTTAAATGAATGAATAAAAGAGATTTATTAATTTATTTTGCTGAAACGTGAATTGTTTGTGAATAAGAGAGAGAAAAAATGGGAACAGAGAGTAGAATGTGAAGAATCCCACGAAGAAAGATGTTGACAGCAACAAAAGGAAATGGCCCTGGAGATGATATTTACTAGGTGATTTGTTTATTAATTAGGCAATTTGTTTATTAATTAGATAATTTGTTTTTGCTGCAAAATTCTGTGAACTAGAAATGAACTTCTAATGGTGTGTGTATGTGTGTCTATGTGTGTGTGTTGAATGTGAATATATCCAAGAAATTGATGACATATTGAAGTTGCTGGGAAACTGAAGTCTCAATCATACCTGAAGAGCAGGTTCAGTGACGTTAACAAAATCCTCAGCAGCAACACCAAAGCCCAGAGGAGTGCCCTCAGGGTGACCTGGGAATGCCTGTTTGCTCCCTCCTCTAAGAGGAGAGTAACTCTGTTGCTTAAAGGAGAAGAAAGTCTGTTTTAAAAACTACATGGTTGTGTGAGTTTAGCCTCTTCCTTTTCTTCAATTATAGCAATTTCTGATGCAATTTGGAGTTAGACTCAAACATAGAAAGATTGAGAATCTTCAGAAGTGCACTGCATCACCGTTTATACACCCTAATTGAGTTTAGTTGACAATGGGATAAATAGTCTGCAGAAAGAAGATTCAAGAATTCAGGTCTTTTGTTTCTAAAAACCAAATGGAAGGCTCTCCTCTCTCCCAAAACTATAAACTATGAAACTCTGTAGCAGGTAAGGTTTTTTCTCCCCCCATTATTTGAACAAAAGACTATTATTGAGATTTTGTTTCTGAATTAAGTTCTTGAGTCTCTAGAGTATAAACTCTGTGACAGTAGGGAAGGAATCCTAAATATAATGAGTCTTTAGTTTCTGCTTTGCACATAGAAGACTGTCAGTATCTATGAGTCCATTAGGGAAAGAAGTATTCAATTCACCTTGTGAGCACCACCTCTGAGAATATTATTGGAAAATACGAAACTAAATTACTGTGACTTCAGATATTAAAATTAAAGAACACCAATTACTACAGACAAGGAAAAGAGGATCTCCTCTGCCAATCTATTCCCAAGGCCTTAATGCTCCATCAAGGTGATCTCTTACTGAGTTTGGATGTGTAAGTTGCCTGTTTTCCACTTACCAGTAGATGGCCTAATTATTCCATCGTTCACAAAGCCTACAAACTATTCATAAAGAAAGCCGCTGATGAAGACCAACTTTCCCTTTGAGATATTTTTTAAGCATATAACCTTTGAGTGATTGTTTTTGTCTTTAAAAAGAACCAATATTTAGTGTTTCCCATTAATTTTCATTGCATTAAACAATTGAATAGAGATGCTGATTTTAATGTAGCCTAGTGTAGTCAATAAGGAAAGATTATACTATTTTTTATATATACCAAGTCACCTAGGAAGATTCATAGAGGTGACACACTAATATCATTGCCTCAGGGGATGAATTGATTCATCAGTATCTGTGAGGAAATGAGTCTCTTTATTTTCCTACAGTCAGTCTTTGCAAGTCATTTAAAATATTATGCACATTTAGATGACTTTACCAACTTTCCTGAAATCCAATGTAAAAGAGCTGTGATGTTTCTATTCAGTTTACTGGCAACAGATTTTCTCAGGGTTCTGAGGTTGTTTAATGAACATATAATTTATCTATAAGGCAAATGTGTTCTTTCATCTGAAAGCATGCCAGATTTGGTCTGTAGTGGCAAATGTGCAGTAGATGATGTACATGAAGAAGAAAGAGAGAAATGACAGAATTGAAAAAGCAAGTATTAACTTGGTTATTAAATTAAATTAATTCAATTTAATAGTGTTCTGGGTGGTATTTTTATTTTACTAGCTCTGACAATGCAAAATACATTCTGATAGTCTATTATTGACTTCTTTAAATATTCCCTACTTCCATGGGCTTCTCAAATATTCACTGATTTGACCCCATTCAAATTTCAGAATTATTATCTCATAGGGGATCTATTTATTTTGTTTATAACTGTTCATCTGCTGACTACCAATAGTAGTGTTTAAATATGGAAATAATCTATGTAAAAGTTATGTTCTGAATGAACCTTCTTTTTCGTACCTTTTTTGATATAAATTAATGGGAAAGAATTATGGAGCCTGATTTAATGATTAGTAGTCTCAACTTTGGGCTATTTAGAAATGTAAGATGATTTATCAAATTACTTTTCAAAAAAAGGGAAAAAACCCTGCCTCATTATATTTGCTTGTTTTTGCAACAAATGCCTTGCTCCCTTTGAGATATTATTTCTTGAATTACCCAAGAGGAGTGGAAGATGCTTCTTGACAAAAAATAAAGGCCAGTTCTGAATCCAAAACTGTCACTCCCCAACCCACACATGAAGAAAGAGAGAGACAGAGAGAGAGAGAGAGAGAGAGAGAGAGAGAGAGAGAGAGAGAAAAGAGAAGGCAAGAAGCTTTGGAGGTTCTCTCTTGTTCCACATTGATAATCAACTGTGGATTACACGGTGCTTGAATTATTATTAACATTGAGAAATGTCTTTGTATACCTCAAGCAGTACAAAATAAAATATTTCTAAAAAACGTAAGCAGATGTTTTAAAGCAGTTTGATCATTTTCATCTTTGTTACTTTATTTCTTCTCAAGTGTAGCAGCAGCAGAACACTGAAAAAACAAAAAGCAGAATCGTCTAGTCTCATATGAAGGTTGTTTGTCTGGTCTCATAGAAATGTTTGATATCGATATCATGTGGTTGTGCCTTAGTAATTAGGGAAGAAAGTCACTGGTTCCAGTGCAAGTACTGCTACTTTTTACTGTGACCCTTGTTTTACCATTTGTTAAGCAAATCATTAAAAATTTATTAAGCACAACTACGGTACTTAAGAATAACTACTATGGGGCTAAAGAGACGGCTCAATGGTAAAAGGCATTGGCTCCTCTTCCATGGGACCCTGGTTCAAATCCCAGGACCAAAATAGTACTTTATAACCTCCAGTAACTCCATTTCCAGGATATCTGACACAGTCTTCTAGCAACTGCATACATGTCGAGCGTAGATATGCACTCAGGCCAAACACCCATACACATAACATATCAAAAGATTAAAAGAATAGTATTTGTATCACTTTTAATCTATATTTTTTTAAAATAAAAATGCTGACATGGAAATAGTGCACTGTAACTATATACCACAACTAATTTCACAGATATAAATTCATGAGTTTGATTGAAAACCACAGTTTTTAAACATAGTCTAAATAACTTAGTTCTCTAAAAAATAATTTAAATTTCCAGATTTTAGAAGAGACGGTTGTCAAACTGGCTTTTTAATAATATGAATCTCATGGTTGCACATTTCATATTCATTCATTCTAGAATATGCCTTAAAAATGTCTGTGTTGGGTTTTTATTCTGCAAAGGATTCTTGCAAAGTTTCTCCAATGTGTCCATACTAATGCCAGAGAACAAAATATGTTAATACTTCTGTATCCTTTGCATATTGATGCCTATATGTACCAAATTTTTACTTATGTGTTTGGAGATATAACATGCTTCATTTATATGCTATCAACAATGAAGAATGGATTAAGATACTTCACAACAAACCATATTATTTAATCTAATTTTACAACATTAAAATTACTACAAAGTTATATGCACAAGAACCCCCTGAAAGTTTAGATATCCTAGGTAGTTTGAACCATTCGATTTTATAAAAAATGACATTTAAATTTTGAGTACAGTGTTGGACCTCCTGTTTATACATGACTCTCTAATTAGTGTAAAGATACATGTAAAGTATGGTGTAAAGATACATACATATACATATGTATACACACACACACACACAGAGAGACAGAGAGAGAGACAGAGAGACAGAGAGACAGACAGAGAGAAAATTTACTATGGACTAAAAGAATAAATTTTTGTCAGCTGGGTATTTTTATTTTAGTGCATATGGAACCAGATATGAATAATAATATACATATATATTACATGACATTACAGTAAAGGTGAAAAAAATGTAACTTGGCTTTGTTGAACACTAGCTAAGTGGTGTTTCTCAAGAAACTCTTGCTTTATGCATCTAATATAGTCCTAGTGCTATCCAAAAACAGATGTCAGAAAGGAAAACAAAAATTATACATATGGAGTACTTGTGTAGGTGCTTTGTATACAGTATGTGTAGATTAAAGTTTAGTTATTAGTATCAACAGAATTTTACCTAATTGGGGAGATAGCATATGCCCGTGTGTGTGTGTGTGTGTGTGTGTGTGTGTGTGTGTGTGTGTGTATGAATGTGTGTATTGCCACAAAATTTTAAAGAAATTAGACGGTGAAAGAGATCATGGATAGATGAATATACTATTAAAATTGCTAAGATTCAACCAGAAAATCTCTATTTCCTGAGAGCGGATCAACAAGCTAGGATTAGTCCTTGGAGAAAGTGACCCCATAGAAGTCATAAAAATAGGATTTTCATTTAAATAAGCTTGGAATCACAAACTTCATTTTAAGGAAGCAGTGGGTACATCAGAGAAGCCCCAGAGTGAAGGGGCAGCCTAAGCCCGAGACAGAGGCTGAGTCTCAGAGATAAGAGGCGTTCATTTTTCAGTACTGTGGGAGCATAACTGAATGTTTGCATCCTGATGATGCCTGAAGTGAACGGTGCTTTCCTTCCTAGAAGTCTTCCTGAAATCCCACATCTTTAATCTAGAATCCAATGCTTCTTACTAGAAGAACTAGGGAAGAACACGCAGAGAATAATATTGGAAAAATATTCAAAAGCAATCCAGGGCAGACAGAGCATGTGGCACATAGATAGGCAATACACAGAGTCTCTGATTCCCATAGTCACTGAAGGAATACCCTGTGTGAATAAATTGATATATTTAAAAATTTCTGCTTTATTCTCCACAATTATAAAAGAGAAAAATACCTAAACCATTGATCGTCTTTGTCATAGGTCATCTGTATCCACAGATATCTGCTTGTTGTCTCTAGAATGCTTCCATTGTGTGGCATAAGAGAGCCATGGAAAAAAAAGTGAGTTAGGCTTCTAGACTAACATGTATTAGAAGGTAACTAAAACCAGATGTCATGAAGAAAAATAAAATGCTGTATATGAGATCTTTGCCTAAGTTATCAACATGTCTAGAGTAAGTAATTTTAACTATCAATATCTGGAAAATTCTAATTAGGGAGTCAGGAAAAAAAGGTGAGTAGATATGTAGACAATATTCATTAAACATCTCAAAGCTACACATGGACACACATATACACAAAGCTGCATACACACATATGTAAACATGGATAAGATATCATTAATCACTCCAATGTCACACACATATATAAACATGGGTAAAGAATTAAGTTTAATTTTTGAGGTAGGGTCTGCCCTTGAACTTGTGATCCCCCTCCTTCAGCCTTCCAAGGGCTGGTGTTCATTTATTTCTATAACATGTTCATGTGTAAATGTCAACACTAGAGTTTGTGATGTAAGTACCATGACATGGTATTTAATGGAGGAACTACAACACTGAACATTTATACTTATTACCATTGCAAATCATACATATGAGTTAGAAGTAACAGATACAAATTTAAACGAAATTTATTTTAAAGTTATATGTAAGTTTTATTATAAATTATACATTTTATTATACTACAACATATTGACTAACAGGCACGACATTGTTCTCTCAGAAGTACAGTTGCATTCATCATTTAAAATCTTTAATTAGCTTTAGTCAAGGTATAAACATAGACACATGAATTCATAAAAATTTACTTTTTCTTTCTGATTAAACCTTGGGCCCTGCCTTCCTTTCAGTCAATGGACCTTAGCAGAGGCATGGAATGCTGTCCAGAACATAGATTTAAATGAGGCGCCTGCTCAGTGGGCTTACAACCTAATTAGACAGAGACAGTTGACCAACATATGCCCACAGATTCCAGTTGGCCACTTATTTATTCCCTAATTAACATAAAGCAGCAGGAAGACAAGCCTGCCTGTGCTCGGTGTGCGAGAAAGTCTGTGTGCGCTGTGGAACTCTGTGGGAAACAAGACTGCTTCCTCGTTGGGGGTTTTCTGAGCTCTTTCTCTGGTTCCTTGCTTGTCTCCATAATTAATATTCCCAGGCATATCTTGCTGAGACTGGATTTGGCCAAGCAAACAGACCCTCGCAGCACAGCGGAACCGTTTGCTTCAGCTGTCGTGTTGATCTCTACAGGTCACTGGATGGTGGATTCGAATGTTGTGCGTTCAACTCTCTGGAGAAGCTCAGCCGATGTGTGCCAAGTGGCTTCTCTACACACGAGTAATTTAGTAATTCCAGCTACAGGGATGGCTTTCTCCTAAGACTTTTTGATTATAAAAGTCAGGTGGTTACTTTCTTTCTTCTTGGATCTTCTTTTAATTTTAGTATTATTCCCTCTGTGTTTTCAGATGATTCAGACCTTTAAAGCTATAAACCCTAAGTGATCCCAGGTCTGCCTGCCTATTGCTCTCTTTAACAATCTATCCTACGCTGACTTGCTTTATGTTGACTTAGCAACAGGAACCTTTAGTTTGAGTCTTGAGAAAATAAATATTCCACAGCTTTATAGCTTTACAGCGAGTTTCTCACCTGTGCCTCTTTTATCTTTTTGGTCTAGTTCTTACCTTATCATTTACTATTCTTAAATAATAAGACAATATACAAATATAATTTTATTTAGTATCACTTTTCTTAATTTAGGTGTTTGTTTGTCTTATATGAGATAGGATCACATACAGGCTAGGCTAGTTTTGAGTTTCCAGAGAGTCTCCAACCTCATGCTCCCAAGTGCTGGGATTATAAACATGACCTACTGTGCCTTGATTACTGTTCGGACTTTTGAAGGTTGATATTTTAAAAATCCCATGTACTGGCATTGAATAGTTGGGTGTCATCACCACAACACTTTGCAGAAAACAGGAAAACAACACAGTAAGTAAGTATCAGGCAATTGGATTCCAACAGCAGGGACTTAACATTAATTCTGGATCTTCTGACGTATTGCCTTGATTCTGAAATAAGAAAATTTAGGCAGTTTCATTCAAAGAAATGCTATAATAAACTTTTAGCCTTAGTCAGATTAAAATGGGCTTGCCCTAGCAAGTCAAATGAAGAACAAAGGCCTGAATCAAAACACTAAAAACAAAACAAAATCCTATACAACACTCATTTGTAACTGCTCTGCAGAGGGTTCTAGCAACAGCAGTGGTGTTGTTTGACTTGGCAAATTGAGTTTTTATAATTAGATAAACCATAATTTAGTGTTTGACTGCTGTGTAAATATATGTCCTTGAACTTAAACTTTTCTCAGAAATAACTCAAAAGGAAATAAAGGTTGTTTAATGGAAACTGAAAGCTTCAGTGCCGTCTCCATGCTGAGATCACCATGTGAACTTCAGTGAGCTATGGAGCAAAAGTGAATGGAGCTTCCTCATTCATTTCAATGTAAATCTTTACGTTTGGAAATGTGATATGATTTGTTTTTACTCTCTCCTCCCCTCTCCTCCATGGTGATCATGGAAATTTCATGCAGTAAAACAGTAAACTAACCCCCAAGTTGGTCTAACCTCAGGCCTTCTCCAAGTCCAATGGAGAATCAGGGTTTTGTCATCTCTGAGGATAGAATTCACTTGGATTCTTATGTTACCTGCCTCTAGGACTTGAGCACTTATTTGCTTATTGACTGACTTATCTGACTTATTTTTAAAATATATATATATATTATATTACATATATATTATATTATATATATACTTATTGCACTTTTGAACTTGGTATTTTAAAAAAATCAAAGTAAATTAAACTTCAAGGAGTAAGTTGAACCTCCCATATAATGAAGTACAAAGTAGGTGGATGCCAGAGTGGTGAGGTCAGAGTGGGTGAGTGGGTGGAAGAGTGCCCTCATAGAGGCAAAGGGGACAGGGAGAGGGGGGATGGGATGGGAGGCTTTGTGGAGGGGAAACCAGGAAGGGGGAATATTATTTGAAATGTAAATGAATATAATGTTTAAAAAAAAGAAATTACAGAATACAAGTAAAATCAAAGTTAGGAATCATAATTTCTAAAGTAACCATTACAACTTGATTCCTAAAGTCCACGTTCTCAACTAGTATAACTGGCATACATTTCCTAAGAAATACGATTTGCATATAACTACAGCTATAAGCAAATTAGTCTAATAAAATGTAATAGTTTCGTCAGCATCTGTAAGACTTGGTTGTTTGGATAGCACTTAATAGGTAGAACAAGAATTTCTGGGTGCCTGCCAGCTAACCATCTGTCTACATAGCCCACGGAGAATCAGAACAACAGGATCTTTTGGCACATCCAATTACAATGAACCACTTCTAACCCTGTTTTAGGTTATGACAGGGGAGAACATTACCAAAAAGCTAGATTAATTGATTAAATGCTGAGAAGCTAGGAGATTTCAGGATGTTGGTGAGAATATCTCTCTGAGAGCATTTAGGGAAAACATGGATGGATTAAAGGAAGG
This sequence comes from Rhynchomys soricoides, assembly GCA_019843965.1. NCBI lineage: Eukaryota > Metazoa > Chordata > Mammalia > Rodentia > Muridae > Rhynchomys > Rhynchomys soricoides. The sequence goes on from JADRCH010000052.1 coordinate 462,871, forward strand.
GTACCTTTAGATCCAGGTGCTTTATTCAACATTAGGAGGCTCTCCTCTATCATATAAAATAAGTCATGAAATAAGATGCTTGTCACAAGTATTTCTAATGTGGGTATTAGTACTTCTTTCTTGTGGAGACCAGATAAGCTTGTCCTGAGAGAATCATCTGGGCTAAGTGTCACATACAGACCTGCTCTTGAGAGAAAGGAGTTAAGACTGAAGGGTGTACCAGGCATAGGAGCAAGTAAACTAGAACTGAGAGAACTGAAGGAAACTATTCATGATCTGACAACATTACATTTGGTCTCAATAAATACTTTGACTTTGGTATTTTCTTTAGATATCTAGAGTTATGTCATACAGAATCAGCAAAAGATTTTAAGTAAAGAGCTATATTTGGTTGTAACCTAGCCTTTAATATCTGAGCCATCTCTCCAGTCGAAGCCATCTCTCCAGTCGAAGCCATCTCTCCAGTCCAAGCAATCCACTAAAGTATATTTAGAAATATTTGGGAGAAATTTCTTAGACTAAGACAGTGGGGAAAGCACACTGCTTTCGTTCTGGAAGTGCTGAAGGAATACCACAAAGCTGACAGAAGGGGAATATAAAATACTGGATTCTGAACAGTGAGATGCACTCTGAAAAAAAGAGGTGTTGCACAGACCAAAATGGCACATCCCTTTATACACGTAGACAATGAGAAAATTACTTCCATATGTGTGTTATTGTGTACTACTTCTAGGGTCATGAAGAACAAAACATCATGACAGTCGATAAAACATAAGATAATTGATATCATCAGGAAGGGATAGACATGAGGTAAATGAAGTGGTGTTCATATAATGGTGGACATGATTTTATAGTAAATATCTTCATAATTAGAAGAGATGCCTGAGTAATGATTAAAAACAAATACATAGTAAATACACTAACCAGCAACATAACCACTTATCACTCTCAAGTGCTCATAGGACATATGCCTTTGTGTAACCCACAGTGCAGTGGGTCTGCTTTCCCACAAACATGTGAGTAGTGCTGTGTACTATCCTGACTCTCATTATAATTCTGTGGAATCCCCATCTTACATGTGTGCCCTTGACCATGGCACTGCTTTTCAATACAGGCCTGCAGTTCATTTCAATGAAGGCCAAAGGAACAAAGAAAACCTCAAGATGATTTCAATATATTTTAACTATAAATAAGGTATTTATCATCCCTGCTTTCTTTGTAAAGATATGTCAAAATTTGCTGTTGCTGGTGGGTATGCCCAAAATTATCAAAACACAGCAATGGGAATATGAAATATAACTTTGTCCTTTTCCCAAAATACTGCTTAAATGACAACCAGACAAGCAAACTGAGCAAACCACTAAAGCAAGGATTAGCAAAACTGAGAACTGGGAAGAAGGAAGGAAAACAGTGACTATTGAGACAATCAACACACAGACATGGTGGTCTCTGCATATGAGGATGCTTCTCAGGGAGAAGGGTCTCTATCCTCACAGTCTCTGGAACATTTGAGGCTTAAGAAATTTAGCTGATGGGGTGACATGAAGTCACTTAATAAGTATGTGATTATTATGGCTGTATTGAATATTCCTCCGTCATTTTGTAAAAATCACTTGCTCAGTCTGCATATAGTCCCAGCAACATGACTGCCTAAACATGAGCTGAAATAGACATGCCAAAACAGTGAGGGGAAAGACCATGAGACTTGCATTGTTTTAGGGTGGAGGGTCTATAGAGTTGCCTGTTGGAGTGGTAAAAAACCAACTCTGGCTTTAATAGACACAATGTGGTTATAACAGAAAGTTTGTAATAAAGGACAAAATTAAAGGTTTACATGAAGCACTGTCTGCTACCACATAACAAAGAATAAAGTAACCCAGGGAGTATATATGTCAGGGAAGAATTGATGTAGTCTTATGAGCCTCAGAGAAAGACCAATGTACACTGATGACACAAGTGGATATAATAAAAACCTGAGCACATCTTTGTCATGATGTAACAATGAATCCTCATTCACCTTTATACTTCAAACTGTGGTTAACTCCATGATGAAAGTAACTGAGTGAAAGGAGCATTAAAGTTAAAACCAACCTAAAATATTAAAATAAATGGTCATTGTAAAATCAGAGATTTTACCATATTTCTGAAAAATATTTTAGTGTAATTATACATGTTTCTCTTTTGTGTTTATATAAGCTAGGTATAACTCTATACTGATTACTAGAAATTTTGGGTTTAAAATTGAAAATCCAAAGTAGTTATGAGGAATTGACGAGGTACTTATAAAAGGTGTATTAATAAAAGTTGCTATCTGGCTGAAGAGATGGTTCAGTGGTTAAGAACATTGGCTGTTCCCAAAGGACCTGGGTTCAATGCCTAGGACTCCCAGGGAAGCTCACAGCTGTTTGTCATTACAATCTTGTCTCTTCTGCTCTTTGTGGATATTGCATTGCCTCATGCAAGTATTTGGGCAAACACTCATACACATAAAATAAAAATAAATAAAAATTTTGTAAAAGTTTAAAGATGCTATCTCAACATAAAATGTACTATAGAAGAGATCATAAAATATTAAAATAGAGGTCAAGAAGATGGCTCCAAGAATAAAGATGCTCTCTACCAAGCCTTGGTGGTCTGGTTTGATCCCTGAGATCCACATAGTAGGAGACAATAACACACACCCTGCAAGTTGCCACCTAACCTTCTCACTCAGTCTTGCATAAATAAATAAATAAATAAATAAATAAATAAATAATGTTTTTAATTAGTCAATATATATATAAGAAATTGGCATGAAAGTGTAGCATGAAAAGTCATTTTCTTAGAAACTGGAAGGTAGGACTTTGTCAAAGAAACACTATAAAGACCTTTATGTAGAAAGTGTCCAATGCTTCCTATAAAAGCTAAATCACATAAATTATATCATCATCAACAATGTTTAAACATTAAAGGAGAGAAAGATGATCCAAAATAGGAGAAAAATAACCTCAAAGTCTTCAGAATCAAAAATTAATAACTCTTAACATAGCTGAGTGTTAAATAGCACATGCCTTTAACCTTTGTACTTGGGAAGCAGAGGCAGGTAGATTTCTGAGTCTGGTCTACAGAGTGAATTCCAGGACAGCCAGGACTACACAAAGAAACCCTGTCTTGAAAAATAAATAAATAAATAAATAAATAAGTAAAAAAATAAACAATAAACCCCCCCCAAATAGAAATGCTTTGCTTGACTTGAAAATGCTTACACATTGTACTCAAATATTAAATTGTAAAAGATCTAGTGATTTATAATTTGTGTTTATTGAACTGGCAAAAAATATTGATCAACAGATGAATGGGTAATAAAAAAATGTGTCTCATGTACCACAGTGGAATTTTATTTAGCTATAAATAAAAATGAAAGTGCAGGGAAATATATGGAATTGCAAAATATTACATTAAGTAAGGCAATGTAGGCTCAGAAGAACAAACTGTTTTCTTTCATAGGTAGATCTTAGCTTCTAGAGTAGATATGTGCATATATGTGCACGTGTGTATATGTGGTGTGCACATGTGTGTGTGTGTGTGTGTGTGTGTGTGAGTGTGCATGTGTGTGTATGTGGGAGTGAATAGAGGCAAATGAGAGAAAACTAGAGAGTTCCATGTAACTTACAGTTGGTGTGCAGGGTGATACTGAACATGTGTCATATGAAGGTAAAAGAAGGATTCTGGTGGTCAAGGCTTTAAGATCGCCATGGGATTAAGGAGATGAGGAAGGGAAAGGGAAGTCAGCAAAAACCAAGTATGCATGAAATAGCTTACAAAAATCTTCTATTTGTGTTGGGAGCCGCCTGAGCACCCACATCCGCCATTACAAGATGGCGCCTACATTCGGCTGAGGACAAGTTGTAAACAGGCTAGTGCGCATGCACCTGGTAATTTTCCACTTCAGAATCTCAGCCTCTCTCGTGGCGGCATCTGGCCTGGTGTGAGGGAGCCAATGGGGAAGCTCCATGTCCCAGGCAAGCGCTGTGACCCATATAAAGGGCGAGTGTTCTATTGTTCTGAGTCTCCACTCGTGGCAAGCTTATGCTCTCCCTCTCAAGAGGCATTAAAGCTTTACTGCAGAAGGATCCTATGTGTGCCGCGTCGTTCTTGCTGGCGAGACCGTAGCGCGGGACATATTTGCATGCATAAGTAATAAAATAAAATAAAAAATAAGGCGAGGGAGAGGGCCCATTTAGTAAGTTGTTTGCTATACAAGTATGAAGACATGATCTTAATCACCCTGAACTTACTGTAAAATTGTCAGGCAAGAAGGACCTTGTAAACCCAGCACTGTGGAAGGAAGGTGAGCAGCTCCCTGTGGCTTGAGGGATAACCAGTCTAAGTGGCTTTGGGTTCAAAGGGGGAAATATCTTGTGAGGAAAAAGACTTAATTCACTCATTTTTAGTTTCACATTAAACATTCAGTAGGGTTTTGTTCAATGATTATTAAAGAATTTATGAATACAAGAGCCACAGAATTAGGAAAGATACATTTTAGAATTATTTAGATTATTTCCCAAATTTAAAAAAAAAAAAAAAAAGACAATGAAAAAAATGCAAGATTTCCTTGATCAGACAACTCTGCAACACCGGCCAAACAAATGAGAATGAAAAAAATAGCACTTAAAATACAAAATCTTTCAAACCAATATATTTTTTTACTCTGCTAAAGTAGATGGGAAGAAAACTAAGTTCAACAGCAGGTGTCAACCCAGATTCAAAGTGGGGAGAAGTCTGGGATTAACACACAGTCAACTGATAGCAGCCAATCACTGTGAAGCAGTAGATGACACTATAAATTGCTATTCTAAATAAGACAGAAATACCACTGCAAAATATAAAAGCACTCAAAGTATCGCTCTCTTTAATTGTTCCAAAGCTTATTGTGTTCACTTGCTGGCAGGGAGACTAGTGATTTCTAATCTTTCTTTGCATTAAATCTATAGTGTTGATTCTTCTTGGCAAGAAAACTATACATGAGAGAAAGTGAGCTTTTCATAAGAGCCAAGAGAAATTTTATCCAAGCTAAAGTTTGTCTTTGTCTCATCGTGTTTTGTGTATGTATGAAAACGGATGAGATCTGTAGCAATGTGAGAAGCACTGTTACATCCTGTGAAAGTGCTGGGGTGTAGCTCTGCAGTCTGCTTAGATCATCTCTAGGAGATCAACAGCTGGCCTCTGTGCATCACTGGGACTATTGCAATGGAATGATAACCATAATTATATACACTTAGGATTATAACTACACACTTACAGATGACTTTGTCATACTAACATCCCTGTTTCTTTTCTTGTGCTCAGAATATCTCTCTCTCTCTCTCTCTCTCTCTCTCTCTCTCTCATCATCTATGTATCTGTGTACCTATCAACTATGTTTGTATGTATATATCATCTATCTATCATCAATCATCTATCTATCATCTATCATCTATCTATCATCTATCTATTATCTATCTATCTATCTATCTATATATATATATATCTATCTTTCACCAACCACATTCAAATCATTGCTCCCACTTCAGCACAAGGATTGATTCCTCATCCTCCTGTCTTAATTGCATGCTTCAATAACAGGCTCTTATAGTATTGTTTACCTCTTTCACAATATACACAATATATTGCCAAAATATTTTGTATCAGTTTTTGGATGTGGTTGTATTTTGTTTCTTGGATTTGATGTTGTGTTGGATCTTTATGTTAATTTTTTGAGAAAGAACTTAAAGTGGGTGGGAAGGGAAGATGATCTTGGAAGCACTTCGGGGGAAGAGAAGATATGACCAAAATATATTTGAATTTGAAAATTGTTTTAAGTAGTGAAAAATCTACTACTACTACTACTACTCTTACTACTACTACCATCATCATTACAACCTCTACCACAACCACCTCCACCTCTACCACAACCACCACCACAACCACAACCACCTCCACCACCGCCACCACCACCCCACCACCTCCACCAACACCACCATCACCACCACCACCACCACCACCATCACCACCACCACCACCACCACCACCACCACCACCACCACCACCACGACAACCATCACCACCACCACTAGAGTTAAAAGTACATTAAATAAAGACTGTTTTGTGTTTACTCCCCATAAAATTAACACATATAGATTAAATCAATGTAGTCAATGGAAGCTTAGCAGTTATATCTTATTCTTCTAATGTTGAAAATAAAGTTACATGAATAATAGTTGTAGTACATTTATTGTTTAGTTTTGTAATATCCAGATAAAACAAGTCTTTCCCAAGGCATTGGATGCATGATTCCCCTTTATTTTTGCCATCTCCATTCATGTCTCACACTACACAATATTCATCAATGCTGTTATTTTCTATTTAAAAGATAAAGAACCCCTTCTGGTTTCCATCTGTGGTGGGGGACCTCTGCTTGGGCCACCAGGGTTCCATAGGCAAATAGCGCTGAGAGAAAGCTAGCCTCCCAGGAGTGTAGAAAAGCCTATGAGAGGAGGTAAGAGGACTGAAACTGCTCAGCAGGACTCCAGTTGCCCAGAATCCTTAGTACACAGGGACTGAGGAACAGCCAGGACAAAAAAGCCTTTCAGTTTCCATCTGTGGTGGGAGACCTCTGCCTGGACCACCAGGGCTCCATAGCCAAATAGCACTGGGAGAAAGATAGTTTACCAGGTGTGGGGGCAAGCCTGTCTGCTCAGAAGGACCCACTTGGAATACCCAGGACACAGGGACTGAGGAATGGGCTTCTGGTTTCTTTCGGTGGCTGGAGAGTGGAGCTGTGACATAGAGTTCCATACACAAATAGTGCCAGGAGAGAACGGATGTCCCAGGAGCACTGACATACATTCAAGCATAGGCAAGACCACCACCACTTCTGTTCAAATTCACTAGACCAAGAGGGAATCTGTGACATCAGGACACAGGAAACAAGGGACAACTGAGAAATAGATCCTTCTAGTTTCTGTCTGCACTCCAGACCTGACCCTGTACCACAGCTCTCCAAACCCAAATTCCTCTCAGAGAGAACAGGTCTTCAAGGAGTATTGACACCTAGGCTTTCAGAAAAGACAAGACACACTCAGAAAGAGTAAGATCTTCTAACACCAGAGATAACCAGATGGCTAAAGGCAAGAATAAGAACATAAGGAACAGAAACCAAGGCTACTTGGCATCATCAGAACCCAGTTCTCCCACCACAGCAAGCCCTGGATACCCCAACACACCAGAAAAGGAAGACTCAGACTTAAAATCACATCTTATGATGATGATAGAAGATTTTAAGAAGGAAATAAATAACTCCCTAAAAGAAATACAAGAGAACACAGGTAAACAACTATAAGCCCTTAAAGAGGAAACACAAAAATCCCTTAAATAATTACAGGAAAACACAATCAAACAGATGAAGGGAATGAACAAAACCATTCAGAAACTCAAAATAAGAATAGAAACAATAAAGAAATCACAAAGGGAGAAAACCCTGGAGTTAGAAAACCTAGGAAACAAATCAGGAGTCATTGATGCAAGCATCACCAACAGAATACAAGAGATAGAAGAGAGAATTTCAGGTGCAGAAGATACCATAGAAAACATGGACACAACAAAGAAAACGCAAAATTAAAAAAGCTCCTAACCCAAAACATCCAGGATATCCAGGATACAATGAGAAGACAGAACCTGAGGATAATAGGTATAGAAGAGAGTGAAGATTCCCACCTTAAAGGACCAGTAAATATCTTCAACAAAATTATAGAAGAAAACTTACCTAACCTAAAGAAAGAGATGAACATAAATAAACAAGAAGCCTACAGAACTCCAAATAGATTGGACCAGAAAAGAAATTCCTCCTGTCACATTATAGTCAAAACACCAAATACAAAAAATAAGGAAAGAATATTAAAAGCAGTAAGGGAAAAGGGTCAAGTATCATATAAAGGCAGACCTATCAGAATTACACCAGATTTCTCACTAGAGACTATGAAAGCTAGAAGATCCTGGGAAGATCTCATCCAGACTCTAAGAGAACACAAATGCCAGCCCAGGCTGCTATACCCAGCAAATAAACCTCTAAATAATCATACATGGTGAAACCAAAATATTCTATGACAAATCCAAATTTGCACAGTATGTTTCCACAACCCCAGCCCTACAAAGAATAATAGATGGAAAACGCCAACGCAAGGAGGGAAACTACACCCTAGAGAAAGCAAGAAAGTAATCTTTCAACAAACTCCAAAGAAGATAGCCACACAAACATAAAAATAACATAGAAAATAAAAGGAAGCCACAATCACTATTCCTTAATGTTTCTTAACATCATGGACTCAATTCCCCAATAATAAAGACATAGAATGACAGACTGGATCCATAAGCAGGACCCAGCATTTTGCTGCATCCAGGAATGCACCTCTGTGTTAAAGACAAACACTACCTCAGAGTAAAGGGCTGTAAAACAAATTTCCAGATAAATGGCTCCAAGAAACAGACTGAAGTAGCCATTCTAATATCAGATAAAATCGACTTTCAACCAAAAGTTATCAAAAAAAGATAAGGAAGGAAATTTCATACTCATCAAAGGAAAAATCTACAAGAAGAACTCTCAATTCTGAACATCTATGCCCAAAATGCAAGAGCTTCCACATTCATAAAAAAAACTTTACTAAGCTCAAAGCACACATTGCACCTCACACAATAATAGTGGGAGACTTCAACACCCCACTATCATCAATAGACATATCTTGGAAACACAAACTAAACAAAGACACAGTGAAACTAACAGATGTTATGAACCAAATGGATTTAACAGATATCTATAGAACATTTCATCCTAAATCAAAAGAATATACCTTCTTCTCAGCACATCATGGTACCTTCTCCAAAATTGATCATATAATTGGTCACAAAACAAATCTCAACAGATATAAGAAGATTGAAATAATCCCATGCCTCCTATCAGATCACTATGGAATAAGGCTGGTCTTCAATGGCAACAACAACAACAGAAAGCCCACATACACATGGAAGCTGAACAACTATCTACTCAATGATAACTTGGTCAAGGAAGAAATAAAGAAAGAAATTAAAAACTTCCTAGAATTTAATGAAAATGAAAGTACAGCGTACCCAAACCTTTGGGACAAAATGAAAGCAGTGTTAAGAGGAAAACTCATAGCTCTGAATGCATCCAAAAAGAAACTAAAGAGAGCATATAAAGCAGCTTAACAGCACACATGAAAGCTCTAGAACAAAAAGAAGCTAGTACACCCAAGAGGAATAGAAGGCAGGAAATAAATTATGGGCTGAAATCAACCAAGTAGAAACTAAAAGAACTATACAAAGAATCAATAAAACTAGGAGCTGGTTCTTTAAGGAAATCAACAAGATAGATAAACCCTTAGCCAGACTAACCAGAGGACACAGACAGTATCCAAATTAACAAAATTAGAAATGAAAAGGGAGATAAAACAACAGATCCTGAGGAAATTCAAAAAATCATCAGATTCTACTACAGAAAACTATATGCAACAAAATTGGAAAATCTGGAGGAAATAGACAAGTTTCTAGACAGATACCAAGTACCAAAGTTAAATCAGGATCAGATAAACCATCTAAACAGTCTAATAACCCCTAAAGAAATAGAAGCAGTCATTAAAAGTCTCCCAACCAAAAAAGCCCAGGACCAGATGGGTTCAGTGCAGAATTCTATCAGACCTTCAAAGAAGACCTAAGACCAATACTCTTCAATCTATTTCACAAAATAAAAACAGAAGGAAAACTACCCAATTCATTCTATGAAGCCACAGTTACAATGATACTAAAACCTCACCAAGACCCAACAATAAAAGAAAACTTCCGACCAATTTATCTTACGAATATCAATGCAAAAATACTCAATAAAATTCAGTCAAAAAGGACGAAGAACACATCAAATTGATCATTCACCATGATCAAGTAGGCTTCATTCCAGGGATGCTGGGACAGTTCAATACCCGGAAATCCATCAGTGTAATCCACTACAAAAACAAACTCAAAGAAAACAACCACATGGTCATTTCAGTAGATGCTGAAAAATCATTTGACAAAATTCAACATCCCTTCATGATAAAAGTACTGGAAAGATCAGGACTCTGAGGACCATAACTAAACACAGTAAAAGCAATATACAGCAAACCAGTGGCCAACATCAAACTAAATGGAGTGAAACTCGAAGCAATCCCACTAAAATCAGGGACTAGACAAGGCTGCCCTCTCTCTCTCTATCTATTCAATATAGTACTTGAAGTTCCAGTTAAAGCAATCAGACTACAAAAGGAGGTCAAATGGATACAAATTGGAAAGGAAGAAATCAAAATATCACTATTTGCAGACGATATGATGGTATACTTAAGCGACCCAAAAACTCCACCAGAGATCTGCTACAGCTGATAAACAACTTCAGCAAAGTGGCTGGATATAAAATTAACTCAAACAAATCAGTAGCCTTCCTATACTCAAAGGATAAACAGGCTGAGAAAGAAATTAGGGAAATGACACCCTTCACAATTGTCACAAACATTATAAAGTATCTTGGTGTGACTCTAACCAAACAAGTGAACGATCTGTATGACAAGAACTTCAAGTCTCTGAAGAAAGAAATCAAAGAAGACCTCAGAAGATGGAAAGATCTCCTATGCTCATGAATTGACAGGATTAATATAGTTAAAATGGCCATCCTTCTGAAAGCAATCTGCAGATCCAATGCTATCCCCATCAAAATTCCAACTAAATTCTTCATAGGCTTAGAAAGAGCAATTCTCAAATTCACATGGAATAACAAATAACCCAGGATAGCAAAAACTATTCTCAACAATAAAAGGACTTCTGGGGGAATCAGCCTCCCTGACCTCAAGCTGTACTACAGAGCAGTAGTGATAAAAACTGCATGGTATTGGTACATTGACAGGCAGGTAGATCAATGGAATAGAACTGAAGACCCAGAAATGAACCCACACACTTATGGTCACTTGATCTTTGACAAAGGTGCTAAAATCACCCAGTGGAAAAAAGACAGCATTTTCAACAAACGGTACTGGTTCTACTGGAGGTCTACATGTAGAAGATTGCAAATTGTTCCATTCCTATCTCCCTGTACAAAGCTCAAGTCCAAGTGGATCAAGGAGCTCCACATAAAACCAGATACCCTGAATCTAATAGAAGAGAAAGTGGGGAAAAGTCATGAACACTTAGGCACAGGGGTAAAGTTCCTGAACAGAACACCAATGGCTTATGCTCTAAGTTCAAGAATCGACAAATAGGACCTCAGAAAATTGAAAAGCTTCTGTAAGGCAAAGGACACTGTCAATAGGACAAAACAGCAACCAACAGATTGGGAAAAGATCTTTACCTATCCTACGTCTGATAGAGTGCTAATATCCAATGTATACAAAGAACTCAAGAAGCTAGACTCCAGAGATCCAAATAACCCTATCAAAAAATGGGGAACAGAGCTTAACAGAGGATTCTGAACTGAGGAAACTTGTAGGGCTGAGAAGCACCTAAAGAAATGTTCAACACCCTTAGTCATTAGGGTAATACCAATCAAAACAAACCTGAGATTCTACCTCACACCAGTCAGAATGGCTAAGATCAAAAACTCAGGTGACAGCAAATGTTGGTGAGGATGTGAAAAAGGAGGAACACTCCTCCATTGCTGGTGGGATTGCCAGCTGGTACAACTTCTCTGGAAATCAGTTTGGAGGATCCTCATAAAATTGGACATAGTACTACCTGAGGACACAGTTATTCCACTCCTGGACTCAGAAGAGGCTCCAATATGTAATAAGGACACATGCTCCATATTTTATAATAGCTAGAAGCTGGAGACAACCCAGATGTCCCGCAACAGAGGAATGGATACAGAAAATGTGGTACATTTACACAGTGGAATACCACTCAGCTATTAAAAACAATGACTTCATGAATTTCACAGGCAAATGGATGGAGCTTGAAAATATCATCCTGAGCAGGGTAAGTCAGTCACAAAAGAATGAACACGGTATGTACTCACTGATAAGTGGTTATTAGGCCAAAAGTTTGGAATACCCAAGAGTCACTATGCAGCAACCATTGGGCTGAGTGTGAGGTCCCAGATGGAGGAGTTGGAGAAGGGACTGAAGGAGCTGAGGGAGTTGGCAGCCCATGGAGAGAGCAACAGTGTCCACTGGCCTCCCATAGACTGGATCACCAACCAAAGAATACACATGGAGGGACCCATGGTGCTGGACACATATGTGGCAGAGGAGGGTCTTGTTAGCCATCAGGGGGAGGAAAGGCCCTTGGGCCTGAGGGTATTAGATGCCCCTGTATAGGAGAATGCCAAGGAGGGAAGACAAGAGTGGGTGGGTAGGGGAATATCCCCATAGAGGCAGGGGGGAGGTAGTAGGGAGGTTGCAAAGAGGAGAACTGTTACATTTTAAATGTAAATAAAATATCAAAAGAAAAATAAAAAGATAAAGAACCTTAAGTCAAACCTGAGTTCACTGACTTTCCTTTTAAATAGTATCACTCCATGAATTTGACAGTCATTCAAAGACTTAGCTTTCTGTAGATTTGGGCACACTGCCACCAAGGATTGAAGTGAGATTCATATTGTGGTCAAGAAAATCAAATAGTCACTTGAATGGTTGGAAATGATCAAATACTGATTGAACTTTCTGTATACCCGTGGAGAGAAATCAATGAGTCTTATAGCTATCTATCTGCTCCTCAAGAGACACAACATTTCATTGAAGCAACATGATTGTTTTATCTAAATGTAGAAAAAGCATATTTAGTAGTATCTGAGTATAAAGTATGACTATTTTACTCTGGAATTATAGAAATGTTTTGAGGCAGTGTTTTTTGGAAATCCTTTTACTTTCCTGTCTTTGAAAATTCAAGGACTCTGTTCAGACTGGAAACAAATCTAAGGGTCTATGTGTTCCTGAACTTCATGTCTTCATCTGTATTCTGAAAAGCTGTCAACCTTCTTGTGTCTTTAAATTGTCTCTATCCTTAAATTAAGATTGATTACTTTCATCGAAGGACATCTACCCCCTACTTTACATTAATAAGTGTATGATATATTCTTTTAATTGTGGTTGCTAAATGTTCACTTCTCCTTCGTCATCTTCCTTGTATGTATTTCAGGGTAAATGCTGGAGGGACTCCAGTTTGAAGTGTTAAATTATCAAGTGAAATTATAAGAGCAATTCATAAGAGATGGTTGAAAATTAAAAAAACAAAAACTGCTTCAGGTAAAATGCATGAGGGGACTCTAGCTGTCATCCTAGAACCCCGTGGAACAGATGGAAGGGACTCTTAGGCTTCTGCCTTCTACCTGCTGTTTAATTATACCCTAATTAATTAAAGCAAAGACTCCTGTGTGGTTTCTGTAGTAGTGAGCAGGAGGGCAGTAAGAGCTAGACACTTCAATTCAAAAGACTTCCAAGTTAATGCTAATAAGCTCAGGAGGGCAGCCTCCATCCACCCATTGTGGTATTTTAAAGAAAGCAGCTACCACAAAAGGTGGGCTACCTTTACACACCACAAAGGCAAGGGTATGGCTGCTTTGGCCATATGTTATTAATTTTCTAAGGATTTTTAGTATTTTATAAAACTGATTCCAGGACCATTGCAGCGTGCAGAAAGTTAAAGCTAATGCATGTTTGCTTGTGGTTAAAATCAATTCTCATATTCCTTTTTTTTTTTTTTTTAATGAAACATGACTAATAAATTGAACTTCTAGGTTTTAGCAAGTTAATCTAGGCTGGGAAAACTGCTTATAAAAATATCAGTTAGAGCATACCAAGATGAATGGAATATCAGTGGAGAGACACAGTGTTAGCACTGGGTGGGGGGTGGTGCTTAAGAATGCTCTCTAGCCTTGCCACTGACAATGTGTGTATGTGTACTTTCATGTGTATGAGCACTTGCTCCTCTGGCTCTGTTTTGTTTAACTATCTGTCATTACAGCAATGAGTACCTTCTTAATTCCATATAAGAAGAAAGACGGCAAAGCACATTGCTTTTGTTTGTTTGTTTGGTTGGTTGGTTGTTTTTGTTTTGCTTTGGTATTTTTTCTTGAAAACTAACTCAGGGAAATAAAGAACATATCCATAGCATGCTTTGCGTAGTGTTGTATAAATATTTACACATATATTTCAGGTGACATCCACTGGCAGGGAAGTCCTTGAGCATAGGGTTTTTGTTAAGATGAAACGTGTGTCCAGAAGCTGTCATGTTCTCTGAAATCTTCAGGTGATAGGCTTTTATTTTCTTAATTCCTATTTGATTGAAGGCAATTTTAGACTCATAAGAAATCCAATTACAAGTATCTTGCAGTCTAGGTCCAGTATTGTGTCAAATTAATTAGCTACATACTAGTATATACACTAAATCTGGGTCTATAGTAGGCATGCATGCAATAATAAAATTTTGTTTACTTAGTCACTTACATATTTGTCTCTAGGAAATTTATAGTTTGAAGTACAGTTATAAGTATAAAAAGATTATTTGATATCATCTATTAATATCAGTGTGATTACTGGTACTATTAGTTATATAATTAGATGAAACGTGTAGGCTTTATTCAGTCATGTCAAAGTCTAGAAAGAAATTAACAATTTGTATTTGTTTACTTGGAAACATTAAATAAATGTTGTGTTATTAGTTAGAGTTATGCTACCTATACAGTATTACTCAGAACACCAGAATAAGGGCTCAGAAATCTGTTGGTTACTTTCATGTTTGGACAGTATTGTGGCTGACCACCGTGTGATATACTGTATGATACATAGATATGTAGATACAGTATATGATATATAGATACATATATATGGCTCTCTAAGCCTATGTTTCTAATGGATTGATATTATTTTGTACCTTGTATTTATATAATGAAAATAAGCAGCTTATGTTAGAAAAATCCAAGATTAAGACTATCAGAAAATGGTGTATAGTTACACGAGAATTTACTTATAAAAGGTGATAAGGATATATTCAGATAATTGACCATGCTCTTTGTCTTATAGAATATTTTTATTGTCTCCTTTCATTACATTTATACAATTTCAAGGGATGCCTAGAAAGAGCTTAAGAACGACAACCTTTGGAATAAATATATCATTGATGTAGAACTAATAAATGGGTAGAAATTTAAAAATGAAGAACACCCTCACCTACATTCCAATCAAAAGTCTAATATGGTATTTATTTTCAGAACATGTGATAATAATCAAATGAAATGCATTCCATTTCTTAGGGCCTCAGAATTTTAATATCCTAGTGAGAAACATAGATACCTGGCCAATTTCAAACTATGAAGATAGCTTAGCATGATGACCAAATGACAGCTTCACACAGCTGAAGCTCCTCCATCATCCCAGGATTGCGCATGCAAGCATGTGTGCGTGCATGTGTACCTGAGTGCATGCATGAGTGAGTGTGTGTGTGTGTGTGTGTGTGTGTGTGTGTGTGTAGTCTTATCTATATACATACTGCCATCTGTTTGGCTGGTGTTTCATTCTTGGAAAAACAAAAATAGGATCAAGTGTCAAGGAAGTCACATAGTTCTCTGGCGAGCTCTGTTATTGGTTTGTGGCTTCCAACTGAATTTGTGGGTGAACATTGCTGGTGAATGTGCCTAAATAATAATCTTGATCTTTTGTCCAAAGTTACGGATTCTTGCCTCATCTGTAAAATACTATTCTTAGAATTGTAGTTGAGGTCCAGAGGAAAGGGAGGAAGGACAGAAAAAAGACAGAAAAACTCAGAGAAAATTAAATTTAAAAAAAATAATAAAGTAAAAGAAGAAATCATTTTAGGTTTCCTCAAATCCTGTTATTAATGTTTTTCTCTTGTATCTTGTAGTACAAAGTTGAAAGTATCTTAAATGTTTTCCATCTGATATCTCCTCAGTATGGCCAGCTCCTCTGTGGTTTGAAGTGTTTGGTCATTTCTGGGCAAAAATGATAACTCTTTACTCAGGCGTCTACATTAAAAAATTTTTTCACCTAATTTTTTTTCTTTAGAAGTTCATCTAAATCTTTACTCCTAGATTGTCTGGGATGTTGTATTGGAGACTGGGGGCAATAATTTTATTTTTCATTTTCATTTTCAAACTGTTAACTTGTGATACATTCAAGTATTTTGGATTCAATTAATTTCTTCTCATGGAAACTGACATGCAAACCGTGCAAATTGACGTGTTAATCAATGAGCTTTGGGGGGATTACAGATTAAATATTTGTATTATACCTTAATGAAAGTGCATGTAATTGTAGATTGTATTGGGTTGCCTTTAAACATAATATTTTCTCTTTTTCCTTCTCTTTTGCTCCCTTCTCTTCCTTCTCTCTTTTGCCCTCTCTCACTTAATTTTCCAGAGGGCTGGCTGGTTCGTGCATCTTAAAGTGTAACAGCCTTTTCACTAAACTAGTTGGAAACAATGGCAGGTGGCCCAAGAGTGGAGGGAAGAAGCCAAGGTTGACTTGTGGGCTTCTTTCTAACTCTGAGCTCCCCCTTGAGCTGGCTCTGCATTCTTTCAAAGCAGCAGAAGGATTCAGGGAGATTCTTTTTAAGTCCCCACTAGATTCTGGGGCATGTTCCCTTCAATTTGCCTCTTTAAGAACAATTGTAGCAATTACACTGATATTTTTTCAAAGGTGGGTGTTGAACCGTGGAACCTTACACACACTTGGCAAACTTGTGGCCTCTTATCTACATTAGCCTGCCCCACTGTTGCTGATTGCTTGCTGCTGACTAAGTCAACCAAGAACACATGGCCTCATTCATTCCACTTGGCTATTTATACTCTGATCTTTGGAGGTTCAAATACTAGAGTCTTACAAATTATAGAATTCAACTTGCCAAATACTTACATAAACTAACACCTGACAGTCTATGTTTCCTCCTAAAACTGTTCTTTTTCTTTGACTAAGCTAACACAGTGAGAGTTTAGTAGATTATAAGAACTGAAGTTTACTTTATGAAATGTATCACTTATAGGATGTACTGATATTTTATATACTGCTAAGGAAATAATGATATTTACAATCACTTGTAATACAGTGCTTAATAATTACTTAGACTATCTACCTCATTATTTTTAAATGCTTGTTTAGGGTTTCACATTTTTATAAGTCTTGGATATTCATAAACTATAAATGTACAAGGGTGATTTGACGAAGATATTTGAAATTTCTTGCCTTAGGACACTGACTTTTAAAATTTATTTATTTATTTTTAAATATCATCGCCCCTTGCTTTGATAAAACAACCTAACAAAAGTACTTTAAAGGCAAAAATTTGCATTCTGGCTTATGGTTCAAAGGTACAGTCCAACATGGTGAGGAACCCAGACAGTGTGAGCATACAGCAGCCAGTCTTGTGCAGGCACTGTAAGTTGGCACAAAATCAGAAAGCAATGAATGAATGCTTGCAGCTGGTCAGCTCCCTTTCTCCACTGTTATAGTCCAGGATCCCAGCCAGGGGCTGATGCCCCCTGGAGTGGGCAAATATCTCAATGTAATCAAAATCATCCCCCCATAGGCATGCCCGGGACCTATCTCCCATGTGATTCTAGATTCTATCACGTTGATAATACTAACCCTCATAAATCTAACCCTTGTCATCTTGACATCCAGATATATCACCTTCAAATTGTAATATTCTCTTGTCACCCTAGGCTCATGATCATGGTATAATGTAAAACTCATCAGTCAGATCTTTCTTGTCTTTAAATTTTTTAATGGTTTCAGAGTCCAAAATATTTTAGCTATGAGATCTGTCTCAATGACTGTTTTATTGTGATGAGGAGACACCATGATCAAGGCAATATTTGTGAAACTGTTTAATTGGGGCTTGCTTACAGGGTCAGAGGCTTAGTTCATTTTCTTTGTGGTGGGGAGCATGAAGCATGCATGAGGGGATGCAGTTGTAGAAGGAGCAGAGAGCTACATCCTGATCCACAGGCAAAGATACAGAGCAACAGTGGGCCCTACTTGAGCTCTGCCAACCTCAAAGCACATATTCTCCAAGAAGGTTGTATCTACTCCAAGAACTTTACACATTCTAAGTCTCTAATCCTTTCAAATATTGCCCCATTTTGGTTACTAAGCATTCAAATATATGAGCCTTTGAGGTCCATTCTTATTCAAACCACAGGGGTAACTATAAATATAATGTTATAAAACAAACATTCCATTCCAAAATGAGAGAATCTAAGTATAGCAAGGCACAGCCAGAGTAAATGAAGACTAAAATACATCAGGGAAGACACCAAAATCTTGAGCTTTGTGTTTGGTATCTGGGTTTTGTAGTAAAACTGGCTGAAGGGCATAGTAACCTCATCACTTCAACTTTGCTACCTGTAGCACCAATAGCTTCCATCTTTGGATGCCTTACTTCATGTCCATAACTCTATTTGGTGAACATAACACATTCCTGGTATCTCTAACACAAAAGAGTCTCTTTTGAAACCTAGACTTGACACAAGGGTCTCTGAAGACTTCCTTGTAGGGACTCCAAACTTATCATACATTGCTTAATCTCATTTGTTATTTGAAACTATAGTACAAGACTCCATGACCCTCCTCAATCTTGCATCTTCTATGTCTTCAAAACCAGGACCCTATGGATAACACTGAAAATTTCTTAGAGCATTTTGGTATGGAGCCTGGATAAAATTTTGTATGCTGGCATTGAAGAAATACTTTCTTATGTGGTTTCTTTGAAGGTGGAGAGAATACCTTCAGTTTAGGCTTTTTTCTTTCAAATGAGTTTGGAGACTCCATAGGGAATCTCTGATAGGTGGGGTTTGGGCCTCAGGATAATTTTCTTAGTTTGCAGTGTAACACAGGTTGTTTCTCTTCAGAGTACTGATCTCTCACAATAACAATCACTTTCTCAACACTGTCCAGAATGTTCTCTTGTCTTGAAATTTCTCCTGCCAAACAAATTAGTCCGTTATTTAAAAACTCAACTTAACACAAGTTCTGAGGACATAGGCAAAAATAAAGACAGATTTCCAGACAACATATCATGTAGGTGACCTCTTCAAATTTCTGATAGAATTCTTATTTCTCTCTGGAAACCGATGAACCAGGACCAATATATTAATTTCTCTCAGCTTTCTTGTCTTCAGAATGCACCATTAAGCACTGCTTCAAGCATTCAAAGGCTTTTCCAACTCAATTTTCTAAACTCTTCCACATCCTAGCCATAAAACTTTTTCAATGGTCTAAAAACCACATAGTCTGAATTATCTCAACCTGGATTATCTCAGCTTTGGCATCTTAGCTTCTCAGCACCAATTTCTTTCTTTCTTTCTTTCTTTCTTTCTTTCTTTCTTTCTTTTAATGATTACATGATACATATTTATTTGTGCCTTTTAACTGGAGTTTTCATCTTATTTATATTTTTTCATACTTTATTTACATTTCAAATGTTTCCCCCTTTCCAGATCTCCCCTTTGGAACCTCTCCATTCCTCCCTCTCTCCCCTGCCACTATGGGGGTATTCCCCCACCCACCCATCCACTGTCATTTTCCCTCCTTGGCATTCTCCTATACTGGGGGATCTAACACCCTCAGGCCCAAGGGCCTCTGCTCCCCCTGTTGTCTATTAATTTTTCTTCCACAACTGTGCTAATTTACTCATACAAAATGAATTTGCTCACAATTCAAAGGTATAGTCTAATATGGACGAGAACTCTTGGTAGCAGTAGCCTGAAGCAGCAATCACATTGTACCCATTATCAGAAAGCAGACAGATTATATGTCTGCCACTGCCCTTTCTTTACATACAGTCTTATCTAGTCTTATAGAAAGATAAACATTATATGGACTACCAGATGTGCAGGCATAAAAATGGAGCAGAGACTGAGGGAACAGACAACCAAGGATTGCCCCAACTTGAGACCCATCCCATGTGAGAGAGCCACAGACATGCCAAAAAACCCATCTCCAGAGTGATTCTAGATTCTCTCAGGTTGAAAATGAATGCTAAGAAACCAGTGAAAAGTTAACACTTATTTCTCTTCACAAGTTTTGGAATTTAAATTTCCACTTTAAATCTGAAATATCTCTATCACAATCAACTCTCTAATGGGACTGTTGTCACTATTAAATAAAGCCAGCTACCAGAACTCCTGGCATACAGTGTATCACTAATAACCTTTGTGAATTTAGTTTTGTTGTATTTTAATTTCAAGACAGTGGCCTAAAAGTAATAAACATAAAACTCTTCCTGTGCTTAGATGGGCATGTGGTCTCACTTATGCTCTCACATCTGTCTGGTATGAATTATAAATTGTTTGTAGATAAGGACTACAAGCCAGGATAGGGCAACTATTCAATTACAGTCATAATTTCTTTAATTCTCAACTTGTTCTTTTGTAAAGCATTAGGATAACAACTAGATATTCTATATCCACTGTCAAACTTAAAGATAAAAATTATAGAAACTATATTTTATAAGTCTCAACACAATGTGCGTCAGAACAAATTTAAAACTACTGGTAAGCATGAGACAGGAAGCAAGTGAAGATTAGCCAGCAAGTAGTGGTCCTCCATGGTCTCTGCCCCAGGCTCTTGCCTGACTTCTCTTCCTGATCTCCCTCAGTGATGTATTATGACTTGAGAATGTAAACCAAATACTTTCCTCTTGAATTAAAAATAAATAAATGAACAAAAATATTAGTTGATTATATCTTAACTTTAATCACTTAACTAATTAATGATTTTTTTGTTACAGAGTGTCACTCTGTAGCCCAGGCTGGCCTGAAAACTATAATGATCCTCCTACCTTGTTGGTTGATTTTATCTTAAAAAAAAACAAAACCTTTTTATTGATTTTTTGTGAATTTCATATCATGTACCCCAATCCCACCCACTTCCTCCGCCTTTTGTAACTGCCCTCTACCCTCACAAATGAAAATAAAAACTAAGTAAAAAATAACCCCCACTTGCCAAAAGAAACAAACAAATACAAATCATGTCATGGAAGCTGAGATGTGCTACACTGTGTCCCACAGTAAGTCCTTTGGTCCACATGCCTTTACTTGCCAATGTTCATTGCAGTTTGTCATTGGTCTGCTTTGAGGCCTCTGGCTTCTGCTACATGATCAATATTGGAATTTTACCAGGGTACCTCTCAGATATTCTGTTCTTGCCCTGTGTCATGAAGATCCTGCAGCTTTGGATCTGCAGGACCTACCCCTTCACATACTCTAGCAGTTTATAGGTGGGGTAGGTGTTGGGGTGGACCAATAAAGTCCTGGATATGGGTTTGTAGGTTAGCTGACCTGGTCAGCAGGTCAGCTCTTCCACATGCACACACCAGGATCAGCTCTCCAGCACTGTCCCCTACCCCTACATCACCAGGATTGGCTCTTCTCACTGCCCCTATCCCCAGCTATGCCAATGCCAGAAAGAGTCAGAGCCAGATCTCCAGCTTTCATGTCCTAGGGGCTGTTCTTCTATACCCATGCCACCAGAGCCAGCTCTCCTGTGCTGCCCAGGGCAGGTGCAGGGCCTACTCTTCCAAGTGCTGCAGCTGTGGGGGAGGGGAGGGCAGCTGTTTAGCTCTCATGACCTGGAGCTAGCTCTCCTGCCTGCTGCAAATGGTGAGAGTTGAGGAGCGGGAAAGGAAGGCTTCTCTCATGTCCACATCACCTCATGGCAGTGCCAGCTCTCCTGCAGCTCATACCAACTGATTATGTCTCAACTCTAATTAACTAATCAATAAATTTTTGATACAAGGTGTCACTTTGTAGCCCAGGCCAACCTGAAGCCTACAACAACCACCCGCAGCCTCCCAAAGTGCTGGAATTAGAGAAGTGGGTCCCCATATCTGGCTTCAGGTTTGAAGAAAAAATATCTTTTCCTAAAGAGAAACAAAGAAACATTATATTTGTTTTCTACAAGACCGTATATAGGCTCATTTGTGTCTCAAAATAAGGAAGCAAAAAGGCAATGAACAGGATATTAATTAATTTGTACAGGATCTTCTATGTAAGTGTTAAACTTTAACATATGAAATGTTTTCTCCTTTATAAAATCTTTGTGATCGTGGGGCAGTGCCTGCTGCAGAATGCATACTATAAATTACCATTCAGGATAAACATTTCTTAAGAAGCAGTAGACAAATGAGAATCTTTATGTTCTGAATAGTGTAGAGGATCTGAAGAAAACAGCTGTGTCTGTTGGTTTGGTCAGTCATGGGAAGGATCTGAAGAAAACAGCTGTGTCTGTTGGCTTGGTCAGTCATGGGAAGGATGCTAAGTCAGTGCAGTATTATCCAGAATGTTGGACAAAGCATCCCACATTCTCCAAGTCTCACCCATTCAGGATTCACATAAATACACAGGGGCTTGGCACCTATAAACCAGCAAGTGTTTTTTTCTTGTTTTGGGGCCACCAGAAATTATATCTCAGCTAATTTGGTTTTATCCCTTTATTCTTCTTTTCAATAATTCACACTGTTTTAACCTGTAGAGTAATTCTGATTTCTCCTTTATTTGCTTAAAAAGTAATATTTAAAGATTAGACTTTAAACAATGGCGATGTAATATATATTTTTAAAAACTAGAATAAAATAGCATTTTGAATATTTTGTGCACAATATATGATAACTGTTTGAGAAGGTAATTATGTTTATCTTAGTTTGAACTTAAATTCTATATATAATGTATTTTGAACATTATATATAATAATATATAATATATAATGTATATAGTATATATACATTATATAATATATAACATAGTTTGAACATTATAATATAAATATATTTAAACATAACAGTATTACATAAACATGGACACATTTTATGTTAATTCAATCATATATTTTAACCATAAAAATAAATATAATTTGATGATTCAATTTTTCCCTTCTCATTTCATCCATTCTTGTTTCTCTCATGCCCTATCTTTGTGAAGACCACTAGACAAAGAAGTAAAATTCTCTTCCTGGGGACTGGGAGAAAGCTCAGTCCATAAGTACTTGCTGCTGTGTAAGCACAAGGATCTGAATTCCACCCCAGCACACATTAAAACACAAAAGACCAGCAGCCCAGCACTGTGAGCTAGAGACAGGAAGATCTTTCCTGCAGGCCAGCCTCAGTGAGTTGATGAACTACATGCTCATTCAAAGAACAGAGTGAACAGAGTGACGGTGAAAAGCACAGGGCATTGGGTTCTGTTTCTATGTGCACCCAACAGTGTACTGAGTTACATTCACACTAATGCACGGACACACACACACACACACACACACACCATACATACTATGCATACATCACACACATACACTCACACCCATACAGACACCTCACCACAAACGCCATGCACACACACACACCACACAGTACACTCACACACAAACACCACACAAACACAATACACACCACACATACACCACACACATACACACACCACACAATACACTCACACACATACAAAAACACAGCACACACACAAATACCACATACACACAGAGAGAGAGAGAGAGAGAGAGAGAGAGAGAGAGAGAGAGAGAGGAGAGAGAGAGAAAGAGAGAGAAAGTTTATTTTAGCCTTATTTCCAGATTGTCTAAATTTAGGACACAATGATACTTTTTAGGCTCAGGCCACAAAGTTAGCATTTTGTGATATGTCTATGCTATTCTTTTGCCTTGGAAAGAAAATCTAAAAATATCTATTCCTTATGATGAATAGTTATATACAGAAATAACATCTGTATATAATTACAGAAGTAGTGCCAAAATTATCAGATAAGCTTAAAATGGAGTACAGAGAACAAAAGCAGATCAGTGCAAACAAAACAGGAAGATAGGACACTACAAAATAACAGCAAAAAACAAAGAAAAAGACATAGCAGTAGACAAAGATGTGGTGATTTTAACGGGAAATCTAGACATAAATAATAAAGGCTTTTATGCAGGTGTTAGATGTGTAATTCACATCTTTATAAAAAACAGAATAAATTACTACTTGGATTCTATATTACTTTTGAGAAGTAAATCACAAATCCAATGCTCACTTGTTTTATTTTATTTTTTAATTTTAATTTTTTTGATTAATTAATTTATTTACATTCCAGGTTTTATTCCCCCCACCCCTCGTCCACCCTCCGACTGTTACACATCCCATACCTCCTCCCCACCCCCTGTCTCCACGTGGATGTCCCCACTCCCCACCCCCAAATACCCACCTCTAAAATCCCTGGAGCCTCAGTCTCTTGAGGGTTAGGTACATCATCTCTGATTGAACACAGTCCTCTGCTGTGTGGGGGGCCTCATATCGCCTGCTGTATGCCGAGGGTTAGGTGCATCATTTCCGATTGAACACAGACCCGGCAGTCCTCTGCAGTATATATGTTGGGGGCCTCATATCAGCTGGTGTATGCTGCCTGGCTGGTGGTCCAGTGTCTGAGAGATCTCGGGGGTCCGAGTTAATTGACACTGCTGGCCCTCCTACAGGGTCGCCGTCCTCCTCAGCTTCTTCCAGCGTTTCCCTAATTCAACCACAGGGATGAGCAGCTTCTGTCCATTGGTTGGGTGCAAATATCTGCATCTGACTCAGCTGATTGTTGGGTCTTCCAGAGTACGGTCATGCTAGGTCCCTTTTGTGAGTGCTCCATAGCCTCAGTAATAGTGTCAGGCCTTGGGGCCTCCCCTTGAGCTGGATCCCACTTTGGGCCTGTTGCTGGACCTCTTTTCATCAGGCTCCTCTCTATTTCCATCCCTGTAGTTCTTTCAGACAGGAACATTTATGGGTCAGGGTTTTGACTGTGGGATGGCAACCTCCTCCCTCATTTGATGCCCTGTCTTTCTGCTGGAGGTGGGCTCTATAAGTTCCCTCTCCTTACTGTTGGGCATTTCATCTAAGGTCCTTCCCTTTGAGTCTTGAGAGTCTCTCACCTCCCAGGTCTCTGGTGCATTCTGCAGGGTCCCACAACCTCCTTTTACTTATTCCCTTTGCATCACTACCCCCTCCTAGTCACTCCTCCCATAGTCCTTCCCCCATCTCCCCTTCCCATTCTCCTCTGAGCAGCTAGCCCCCTCCCCCCAGTATCTCCCATCCTGGCACTTCAAATCTCTGCAAGGCTAGGCACTTCCTTGCCCACTGAAGACAGACAGAGCATCCCAGCTAAAAGAACATATCCCACATACAGGCAAAAGCTTTTGGGATAGTTTAGGCTCCAGTTGTTCAGGACCCACTTGAGACCAAGCTGCACATCTGCTACATATGTGCAGGGAGGCCTAAATTCAGCCCATGTATGTTCTTTGGTTGGTGTTTCAGAATCTGAGAGCCCCAAGGGTCCAGGTTAGTTGACTCTGTTGGTCTTTCTTGAGTTTCTCCTCTTCTGGACCTGCAAACCTTCCTCCTATTCTTTCATAAGAGTCCCCAAGCACCTTCTACTGTTTGATTGTGGGTATCTGTATCTGTCTGAGTCAGCTGCTGGGTGAAGCCTCTGAGAGGACAACATGATCCTATCTGCAAGCATAACAGAGTATCATTAATAGTAGTAGGGATTGGTGCATGCCCATGGGATGGGTCTCAAGTTGGGCCAGTTATTGGTCTCTGCTCTATCTCTTGTATCTGTATTTCTTGTAAACAGGATAAATTTGGGGTTGAAAGTTTTGTGGGTAGATTGGTATCTCCATCTCTCCACTGGGGTTCCTGTCTAGCTACATAAGATGATCTGTTCAAGTTCCATATCCCCAGTGACTTGTTTTAAAGCATAGAATTTTATCAAATACTTAGTGTCTTAGTCAGGGTTTCTACTCCTGCACAAAACATCAACACCAAGAAGCAAGTTGGGGATGAAAGGGTTTATTCAGTTTACACTTTCCACACTGCTGTTCATCACCAACGGAAGTCAGGACTGGAACTCAAGCAGGTCAGGAAGCAGAGGTCATGGAAGAATGTTTCTTACTGGCTTGCTTCCCCTGCCTTGCTCAGCTATCGATCCAAGGATGGTGCCACCCACAATGGGCCCTCCCACCCTTGATCACTAATTGAGAAAATGTCTTACAGCTGGATCTCATGGAGGCATTTCCTCAAGGGAGGCTTCTTTCTCTGTGATAACTCCAGCTTGTGTCAAGTTGACACACAAAACCAGCCAGTACACTTAGCTGATTTAAAAATAAATATACTCTACTTAAAATTTGTTTCAAATTTCTGGATTATTTGTTTTCTAATTTCATTGTTTTTATAAAAATATTTATGAAGCAATCTTGGGTATTTTCTTTAAAATCTATATTTAAAACAGAAAGATGCAATAAATTCAAATAAAAATTAGAAATAGGAAACTTCTTGCTGCCTTTTGAGTCTGTGGTATAATGCAAACACTAAAGTAAAGGGTTACTGAGATTTTAAAAGATTTTTTTGAATCCTTCATGGAAATAGATGGATGCTTACATTTCAATAGCTGTAGAGTTCAGTGGGGAGAATTTTTAAAAGATTAAGTGATATTTTTGTTTTAAACATTTTATAGAAACATTTCCAGCACTGTCAGAGTTCCTACTACAGTCCTTTATCCAGTTTCTCCTTTCATACCGTACATTAGCGGACGAATTTTCACAGTTAATGGAGTAGGTTGATATTTTATTAACTGGAGTCCACACAGAGTTTAGACTTCCTTGGGACATTCTGCTTTAGCACCCTATCCAGGAGAGCATTTAGTTGTCATTACTATTGGGATGAAAATAAAAAAATCAAAATAATTCACCATTTCTGAAATCACCGGCAATTCCACTGCAGTTGCATTTTACTTAGATGAGATTCAGGAAAGTGTTTAAGTTTCAGATTCCCTCTTCATTTCTTCCAGTAGCTGCTGAGAACTCCCACATGGTCAAGGCTGATGTGAAGACTGAACCCCATTCATCCTTTCCCTTACAGGTTCCTGCCTTTATTTTGACTTCTATTCATACTATTCTGTAATGGTGTATGTTTCACCACTGGATGCCTGGCAACAGCTTTCTGTCAAGTTCACCAAGAACAGCAAATTACGCAGATATACTTTTCATAAAAGTCTAGTCATTTCCTATTGCATTTGCTTCCCATCAAACCCTAGCTGATACTGAGATTGACAGTAACAGCCTTCTAAAGTATATGTGTCCCACCCTGCAGGACCTCGTTATTCGTGGGGTTGAGGGGGACCAAGCCTGCAAGAAAAACGGGCAAGAAAGAGGAGCGAGACCAAGCAGAATCTTGTCAAGGTCTCATTTATTCTTGAAACATAGGCTGTTTTTAAAGCAGAAGTGAGGCAAAGGGAGGGGTGAGAATGAGGCAAAGGGAGGAATGGGAAGCAGGGAGCTTGTGGTTTCTGGTCACTCGGGCTCATCGATCTTCAGAACAGCCAGTTCCCAGAGCATGGGGAACAATTAATCTTCAAACAATTGTGACCAGTTCTCAGAAGGTACCGCAAGGCTGTGCCAAGCTTGGTGGGGTCAGGTTCCCAGGAGCAGCATGAAGACTTCAGCTCCGCATCAGCTCCCAACATCTCCCCCTTCTGTATTTAGTAAAAATGAGGTTGGTGGGCCACCTGTCTTAGGTCTCATGCCTTAGGCCTCAAGTTGTAATGGGATAGCCCTCTTCCCGAGGTCATGATGGGCAACCCAGATAATGGACTCACAATATTCCCACCATTGAATGACCATCATGGCAGTTGGTGAGGCTCCTGTCTTAGGCTATGTGAGTGGCACCCATTGCTGGCATCACAGACCAGGGGGCAGCGATGAGTTGCCTGTCATTGGTTGGTCCCACAGCTTATAGCCTCAAAGGGGTCATTGGGAGTCTCAGAGAGCCACCTTAGGAGTGCTTCAACAACCTGTGGTACCAGGGGGTCTCTATTTCTTTTGCCAGGACTGAGAACTGTAGGCCACTGGGTGAGGGACCAGGGGGGAGATCCTCGGTGGATTTTTGAGCACTAAGGTGATGGTAATGAACAGCAATGGTCTTGCAGAGAGCAGAATCAATTTGTGACTTAACAAAATTAGTTAATCTGTTAAAGGCCCAAGGGCCAAACGCACAAAGCAATAAAAGGCCCACAAAGGGTCCCAGGAGGCTAGGAAGCAATGTAGAAAGCCAGGGGGAGGTGGAAAACCAGTTTTGATACCAAGCTTCACTCTGTTCTCTCTTTTTCTTTCTTTCTTCTAGGCTCTGTTTTATTTTTTCAATGCTGTCCTCAACTAGCCCTGTTTTGTCTGCATAAAAGCAGCATTCTTCCTTAAGTGCGGCACATAGGCCACCTTCTTGTAAAAAGACAAGGTCTAGTCCCCTTCTGTTTTGTAAAACCACCTCTGACAGGGACTCTACAGAGTCTTTAAGTCCTTGTTGTAACTTGCGAATGTCATTATCAATAGCTGTAGAAAGTTGATTATACTGTTGGGTGGAAGTAACTAAGGAAGCTATGCCTGTTCCTGCCCCTGCACCAGCCAGGCCCAAAAGAACAGCCAATGTAATGGCTGTAATGGGCTCTCTTTTTGACTGAATTGTACCCTGCTCCCAAAACGTAAGCAGCTCTTCTGCATGATGAAAGGTGATCTTTGGAAGAAGAATAACCAAAACACAATAATCCCTACATATCAATAGAGAAGCAGAAACTACATAAGAAGCGAGTCTCATGGAGCAAATAAAATAGGTATTATTGGGTGCCTGGATATATTGAAAAGTGGTATTAACTGTAATTGTCTGATTGCAAATCTCCTTTAACTGATAAGGAGGGACCATTTTGGGGGCCAATAAGCAGAGACCCAATCCGGGGACCTGGGAAAGGGTTAATCCATGACTCCCAGTGTTGCTCCATCTCAACAGGTTGGTATCATTGGTGTAGAGGGGGTCACCAAGAATAGCCACCCCCTCGTAGAAGGGAGGGCGAGGGGAACAGCAGACCCAGCATTCTGTATATTCTGTCTGGTTGTTGAGTCTTAGGGTCTCAACAGTGGCATTGACCAACTTGAGAATAACATTAGAGGATGAGGGGGGCCCCATAGGAAGGGTGGGTCAAAACAGGGTGGTAGGAGAAGGGACTGAGGTGGACCCGGGGGCAGCCGGTGGTTTAGGAGGCCCAACCGGGACGCTGTCTGGGCCAGGGCGTAAGGCTGTGTTAGGTCCAACAGCTACTGAAGGCCCCTGTGGAAGTGTCTTTATGAGCTTAATTTTAAATGTGAGGCCGATGTCACGCCATGACATATAGAATCTCAATCCCCATTCATACCCTCTGGAATTGTCCCAGGAGGCCCTTTTTCCAGCGTCAGTGAAGACAATGGAAAGAGGATTGCACCATTGATCTTTACATTCCCCTTTGAGGGGGAGGGGCTCAGTACCAAGGTTGTATCTGGAAGGATTTTTTCTCTTTAGGATAATATAATCCCAGGTGGAAGAGGGCTTCCAATAAGTGTCTCCAGAGGTCTCGCAACCCCAGGAGACGCAGTAATAATCAGAAGAGAAACCACACTTTGTGTTAAGAGAGCAGTCTCGATGTCCCCCGGGGCATATATATATAGGGACCGTTTGTAAGAGGGACCTTTTCATTTGAGATCCACATGCCGGGAGCCAAACTGGATGTGAGACAGGATTGGGGGGCTTTTGTTGTGGCACAAAGAAGTCCTGATAATCCCAATAGTCATGGGCCTCAAGGGCCAGCATACATAGATCAACCAGTAAGGGGCCCCACAGGATATTGGTAGAGA
This sequence comes from Rhynchomys soricoides, assembly GCA_019843965.1. Classification (NCBI taxonomy): domain Eukaryota; kingdom Metazoa; phylum Chordata; class Mammalia; order Rodentia; family Muridae; genus Rhynchomys; species Rhynchomys soricoides. The sequence goes on from JADRCH010000052.1 coordinate 492,609, forward strand.
GCCGAGAGGTTGAATTAGCTATACCTCCTGCCTCATTAAGAATTACCCATGTAAAGTTAAAAAGTTGATGTGGTGAAGGAGGACTGCTCACGGTACTGAAGCACAGTAAGGCCTTGAGGAGAAGCCACGGAGGGAACATCTTCAAAGGGAGGAACGATCCTTGTTTCTTGTTAGACCTGAAATTAAGCACAATGAGGAGTGTTTTCAGGGGGGTCCCTGGGTGGATTATAGGGTTTTATGAGGCGATCCGGGAGCCATCTGGCATTTTGTGCTTCTATATCATAGATACAAGCATGTCCTTTCCCCCAAATGAGGACTGGGTTTGGACCATGCCATTGGTTGGATAATGGGTCCTTCCATAGCGCCTGTACATAATTATCAGCTGTGGACGGGTGCCAAAGACGGTCTGCAGCTGATCTGCCCATTGAATCATAGGTAAGAAAGTTTATGACAAATAAGGCATGATTGAGGAGGGACTTAAAATTGCCTGCTCTGGGGTAGAGTGCTTCTCCCCCAGACTGTAATTTGAAAAGCATCTTCTTGAGGGTCTGATGATCCCTTTTAACAATCCCTTGTCCTTGAGGATTGTATGGAATTCCCGTGACATGTTTAATACCCATTTGAGCACAGAATTGTTTAAAGCTGGAGCTAGTATATCCCAGACCATTATCTGTTTTAAGAATTTTGGGTTGTGGGGTGGTTGCTAAGTAGGCAAGGACGTGGCTGATAACATGTTTGGTAGCTTCCCCGGTCTGTAAGGATGCATAAAGGAAGCCACTATAGGTGTCTATAGAGACATGAATATATTTAAGTTTTCCAAAGGCAGGATAATGTGTGACATCCATCTGCCATAGCTCACCAGGGACTAGCCCACGAAGGTTTACCCCCAGATGTGGTTCAGGCAGGAGGGTCAGACAGCCTTTACACTGTCGGATGATCTGGCTTGCCTGTTCAAGGGTGATGGAGAATTTAAGCCTCAGAGCATGGGCATTAAGGTGATGTAAGTCATGGGCCTGCTGTGCAGCAGCGAGTGGGGGAACAGAAAGCGCAGAAGCAATTATCTGAGTGGCTTGATCTACTTTATCATTGCCCTCAGACAGTGGTCCAGGCAATCCAGAATGGGCGCCAATGTGCCCAACGAAGAAAGAGGCCTCACGGGCAAGAATTAATTTTTGTAATCTGGAGAATAAGGGAGAGGCTTTGGTGGAGGGGCGGATATATGGAACAACTTCCAGGAGGGGCACAGAGGAGGCCACATAGGCACTATCCGTATAAAGGTTAAAAGGCACATCTGGTAACATCTCAAAAACTTTAATTATGGCTGTCAATTCAACAAGTTGTGCAGAGAGGAAGGCTGTCATAAAGCGAGAGACCACTCCATTAATACTAAAAGTAGCCATGCCTGAAGAAGATCCATCAGAAAAAACTAATGTGGCTCCAACAATGGGGGAAGTCTTTGTCCTTTTTGGGAAAACAACTGGAGTTTTTTTATAAAAACTGAACTAACCTATCAGCAGGGTAATGGTTATCCATGGTGCCTTGAAAAGAAGTACAATTAATGGCCCAATCATCTTCGTTTTGGATAAGCCACTGGACTTGGGAGGCATTATAGGGGAGGACTATAATATCAGGATCTTTTCCAAAGAGCTTAAGGGCAGCTTCTCTACCAAGCCTTAAAAGATGAGCAACTAGAAATGGGTAGGCGGGCAGCACGCACGTGGGTTTAGAGTTTTTGGAGGACCTGGTCACTATTGGAAAGGCCAAGGAAAGGCCCGAGGGCTCCTGAGGTCCCCTAGAAATTTTAGAACCAAGGGAAGGCTTCTTTTGGGGTCCAGCAACTGGGGCAAGAACGGTCTCATGAAGAGTGGACTGTAAAGAAGCAAGCTCTGTGGAAAGCTGGGCAAACTGTTTTTGAAGTTTTAAGACCTCTTTAAGTTCACCTATTTGTGCTGAGAGTAGTCTTTTAGACTCTAGAAGAGATGAACTGGGAACAGGATGGGGTAGGAGGGTAGGGGCACAAACCTGCTGAGGGACATATCAATGACCACCGAGGGAGATTTGGAAGGGGCCTGTGTATTGGAACGATTTTCTGGGAGGGAGGCCAAGGATCCTGCACGGGACAGAGGGCGGAGACAATATTCCGCCACTGACAGTAATTGTTGTTTGTCAGGGTCAGAAGACTCAGCCTCAACTATGTCTCTGATTAGTCCCCAATATGAAAAAACGGTGGCAGGGACAGCATCAGGTCCTTCACGTTCCAATATTTTATTAAGATCTCTTCCAACCTTTTGCCATTTTTTTCTGTGAATCTCTGGACCATTTATTATAAACCAGGGACAGGCCCCATCTATAAATATAAAAAATCTAATTAAATCCTTTTTCTTAACTCTAACTCCTCTTTCCCTGAGTGTTCCTTTTAAGTCTTTAATGAAGACTGCTTCCTTAGTGAGTTTCTGGCCCATTTTTTATATGAGACAGATGGAATCACTTACTAAGGATGAAAACTTCTCATGAGCAGTGAGGAGTGTCCTCAACCTACACTGGAGCCGGCGCTACACCTCTTTTGGGCTGGGGTCCGTCTGGCAGAGATCCGTACCTCGAGCCCCACGTTGGGCGCCACTTGTCCCGCCCTGCAGGACCTTGTTATTCGTGGGGTTGAGGGGGACCAAGCCTGAAAGAAAAACGGGTGAGAAAGAGGAGCAAGACCAAGCAGAATCTTGTCAAGGTCTCACTTATTCTTGAAACATAGGCTGTTTTTATAGCAGAAGTGAGGCAAAGGGAGGGGTGGGAATGAGGCAAAGGGAGGAATGGGAAGCAGGGAGCTTGTGGTTTCTGGTCGCCCTGGCTCATCGATCTTCAGAAAGGTCAGTTCCCAAAGCATGGGGAACAATTAATCTTCAAACAATTGTGACCAGTTCTCAGAAAGTACCGCAAGGCTGTGCCAAGCTTGGTGGGGTCAGGTTCCCAGGAGCAGCATGAAGTCTTCAGCTCCATTTCAGCTCCCAACATATATGCCCCTTGGATGGATGATTTAAACATTTTCTGTACTATCTGGAGTTCACTTGCTGAATTTAAAATGTAACTTCATTAATGAAACTTTTCTAACTGGTAATAAGGACAGTAAAGAAAAAACAATCAAAGTAAAGAAAGAGTTCTTGTCTGCATTCACTGAAGTAAAGTTTACTTTAAGGGAAAAACCCTTAATTTCTTTCAGTATATGACCAAGAATTCTGAAAATCAAATTACACATTTTTTCCTATACCTGTATTAGAGGACAAAAAGAATTAGTAAAAGTAGGTTGATGTGTTGGAAAGGACTTGAGATCATATTTTCACAAAACTGGGAATTATAACACTCGGCCTGCCCTGGAACATGCTTCTTGTGCCATAGTAGGATCTCAGGTTTGTTACTTTTGCCCTAAGACCCATGCTGGCATAGGCTATGGCAGCACACAAGAGTTCTGCACAGGTTCAAGCCAGATGGAATTTCAGCATGGAGAGGGGGAAGTGGACATAGGGTCTCACTCTAATTAGCAATCCTTCTGCAATTAATGTCTGCTGGCAATGAGAAAATCAATTTTCTCCAGTGGAGTATCACTAAGTAAATCAATCACATGCCCAGGAGTAGTAGGTCAACACAAAACAATCACAAGCCCAGGAGTAGTAGGTCAACACAAAACAATCACAAGCCCAGGAGTAGTAGGTCAACACAAAACAAAACCTAGTGGTATTTGGGGGACTTTTAGTTTAATTTTACTTTTTTTGTTTTTAATCTTATTAGTTTCTCACTTGTTTGGATTTTTGTGGTTTTTCAGATTTTGTGGGTATCTGTTGCTGTTGATATTGCTTCTTATTTGTTGTTAAAGAAAAACACCATAAGTTTGGGTGGGTAAGGAGGTGTGAATACTCTAGGATCAATTAGGGAAAATTATAATCAAAACTAATTATTTGACTTTTTTCCAAAAAATCTGTTATTTATGGAAAATTGTAAAAAAGCCAATTCCATTGTTAGACTCGAAGGGACAGAATCAGATTTCAAGAGAAAGAGTATGAGTTATTTTACTTTCCAGCTTGCAAATAGAAAAAGCTACAGAATCTCTTTAGACTTCTGTTTCTCAGTGCATAGAATACATCCCAAGAGTTATTAAAGCAAAAATGAGCTTGCTGCCCTTAGCTCGGATGAATCTCTTTCAGTGCATCTTGTTTTTCCTTCCTAGATGAGGAAGAGGCCAGTGTACTTTTCATTTATAGCCATGATGCATGTCTACTGTAGAGTTTTTCAGAATGTAGGTTGGATGCAATTCTTAAAATCAAAGGTAGTTGAGCTGTAAGGTTAAAATCTGGTGCCATCAGAAAATCCCAAGTGTCAACAAAGCCTTTCAATCACCTGCAAATTATCTCTGGACCCTTCTCTGTATTCAAGAGAGCAGCTTCGCTGTAATTTTTTTTTTTCACTTTAAATTGAGCAACATTTCTTAGGGACTGAAGAAGCAGCAGCATGGGAAAGAGGGTTTCAGTTCTAGAACCCATTAATCTTTGATTATCTTATCTTCTTTTAGAAGGGGTGTGAGCACATTTGAGTTTAATACAAGGCACTTAAAAAAGACACTGTGGTAGAAATGGGATTCGACACGTTGGAGGAAGAACTGAAAAAGTAAAGCATGCCTCGAAAACACTTTATTTTTCTTCATCGTAATAATGAAGTGAATTTGACAAACAAATTACACTAAGCAGACTGACTCCTAGAATGCAAATGAGGACTATAGAATCTAATGATTCACAACTACAAACTTCTTGCTTCAAGCTTCTTTGATAGCTTATGTATATAAATATGTATTCTTTATTCACTAGGGTTAGAATTTAAGTTCTGCAGGAAGGACAAACAGCAATGTCAGGATTAACTTTCTATTAATTCATAGAAGTATCTATACTTCTTGTGATGGTTGGTCTTCATTTTCAGCTTAACTGACTTTTGAATTACCTATAAGATAGAGCTCTCTGTCTCTTTTCTATCTATCTCTCATGCATGCATGATGTTTGTATGTGTGCGTTCATGCCTAGAGAGAATCACTTAGCAGGGAAAACCCACCTTGAGTGTGAGTATTGCCATGGACTAGGAAACTGGACTGAATAAAAAGGGAGCGAAGAGAAAGGAAGCTGAGCACTAGCCTTCATCCTTCTCTGCTTCCTGGTGTCAGATGCACATGGCCAGCTGCCTCATGCTCCTCCTCTCTTGCATTTACTGTTATGATAGACTCCATCCTTTTGAAATATAAATCAAAATAAATCCTTCCTTTCCTAAGTTGCTATTGTTGGGTAACATGCCCCACAGCAATGGGAAAAATAACTAATACAGAACATTGGACCCAATAAATGAGGTGGTTGTGAGAAACCTGACCATGTGATTCATAGGCCTTTGGCATTCATTTGTGTGAGGAATTGGAAAAGATTGTACCTGTGGGCTAGAGAAGACCAAGAGTCCTGTGACTAAGACTTAATGGGTTATTGTGGTAGAGGTGCAGAAAACCAGATTGCTCATAAAAAACCTCTGCCAGCAATGGCTGGGCCATGAGGCTTCAGAGAAGAATGCATTATCTATCAGGACTTGGGCATGACATCGTTTGTGTTTTATTCTGGAACATAATGTGGCTGTAGTGTCTCTATGTCCTGAAAGCATGAGTATGGCTGATTTCAGATGAAATGGATGGAGCTTGAGAGATGGCTCAGCAGCTAAGGGGGATCACATCCACAGCCAGAGGCACTAAAGGAGGAACTAGCAGCTACCTCAAAAAGGAGTTGGCAAGCTTGGCTGAAGGTGTGGTTTCTCTGTTAAATAGCCCACACTCCTTTTTCTCCAGGAGCTTAATTGTATTCCCAGAGTCCTGTAAAGTTAGCCTATGTATACTATTTTCATTTTGAGAAACTGGGAATCATATAAAAGTAATAAAGGAAAGTAATATACAAGGAAAAGTAGCCACTTTACCACCAAAAGGAATGGTTTACTGTTGTTCTTACATTAAATGCCACGACACAGTCACTAGTTTCTGGGCTTCAGTGGTATTTTACTATGACAGCAACTGGCACCAGAATTATACCATGTTCTATATGAGTTAGGACTCCAATCAATGTCTAATCTATGAAAATTTACTTAAGTTTTCATGCTTGATTCTTCACTGTGGCTTTCTATTTTTTAATACAGCCTGGAAGTTACTTAAATGCACTTGCCTTTTCAACTGTGTTGTGTGTGTGAAACTTTTTAGTTCACGGCACCCAATCTTTTAGAAGAGCCTGGTTCTAGATGCAAACCCCCCAGTGTATGTCCTGGAGCCAGTAATACATAATGACAGTATCTTTCCTTGTAGAGACCTGATAATGGAAAGACTCAAGTTTATATCACCAAATCACTAGTAGTGCAGAGCATTCAATTATAAAGAGAAGGTTGGTCCTAGAATTTTAGCCCCCTAAGGAGTTTATTTGCATAATAGATGTCAATAAAGACACAGTCAGTTAAGTAGAACATGAGATACAGCTTCTGGAGTCAGCTGAGGTTTGGATGAACCACAAAGAAATACCTTCTTCTAGAGACCAAGCAGCCATAGGTCCAGAGCACAGAACTCTGATGGGAATTCTTTCTGCTTTAATGGTTGGGTGGGGTGTGCCACCCTTTGCTTTCTAATACACATCTCTAGGAACATTCCTGTTGCCCACATTTAAAAATGATGCAGAAGTAAACCAGTGTTTGGTTTCTGGTTGAAGAATGATTAACAATAGTAGTGAAACTATGGCAACAAAATCAAATAACAATGCAAATGTAAAAATGGAATGAGAGAAGAAGGGAGAGGCAGAGGAGGATGAGGAGGATCATCAGGATGAGGAGGATCATGAGGATGGGGAGGATGAGGTGTGGGCTCAGGGGCAAAATCTTATCTTTTTTATGGGAATCTTTTAATAACCTGAATCATTAGTATACTTGCAAAATGATAGAAAACTTAGTGTCATTTAGTATACTGTGCACTTCATACACACAAAGCAAACGGCATCCCCTTTTTAATCTGGTCTTACTGATCTTAGAAGAGGTGAAACGTGTGAAAAATTTTTGTGTCATAAGAGATACCCTTGCTATATATTTTCCCAAAACTGGAGTAGTGTGTAAGCATGAAGGGTTCTACATGTCTGAAGGCCATACATAGTTTCATGAAAAGGTGATTCAAAGGAAATCTTAAATCTCTTCCTGTCTGTTCTGTTGTTTATTGTGCAATTTGGGTTTGATGCCTTTAGCTTTCCAGATTGATTTACAAAAACTTTAGAGGTAAGAATAAGCCAAAAGCCAGATGGGGCATAGCAATGGGTAAACATGTGAGAAATGGTGATGTCTGAACTTTTATAGAACCTATGAGAAGGTGTAGAAGATAAGTGACTCTCTTTAGAGGAGTCGCTTTGTGTCTCTGACTCCAGAGAGGGTATGCCAATGTTCCTCATCACCATAATGGCAGGTTGCCCACTGAAACCAGATATTTATAAATATTAATTACTATAACAGAGGTAGAGTTGAAAACAACAGTCACAAAATAGATAATAGTTATTTTTCTTTTTCAAAGTATCATAAAATTATGCCATTTATCTATAATACCCATTGCAGAATAATCCTTACTACCTAAATATGGAAACAACACTACCATCAGAGAGATAAAGTCACTTGTATTCACAGTTTGTAAATAATTCAGCAGTGCAGAAGATGCAGGGAAAACTATATAAGTGTACAGACGCAGGTTTTGTGAACTTTTCATCTGAGACATTCTTAAACTAACAAATATATTAATGAAGATCCTACTCGGTGTTTGAATGGATAGTACCTGGGAGTAATTTTGAAAATAAAGCAAAAATAGATTCTATACTTTAGGAAATATCAGTCCAAACCTGTGATAGAGTATAAATTCAAGGTCAATTGTTGAAACACAGAGAGATATCAAAGGAATATATGATGTGCTTATAGCTCTTGAGGACAAAGGCATTTGGTTATAGATCCAGAAAGTATGCAGATAAAACTTCTAAATAAAATTTGAGATGTCAGAAGTATCAAGAACAGGCTAGCTTGAAGGGCAAGTGCCAATAGTTGATGTCTTACTTTGCTATGGCAGCCATAATAGTAGAGCACCATAGATCTGAGGGCTGAAACAATATTAGTACGCTTCCTCCTACTTCTGGAAGCTGCAGTTCTCAGACTATATTGGTGGCCTTGGTTCGTTCTGCAGGAATTATCTGTTCCAAGTCTCTATCTTTAACTTCTAATCGGCACTGCACACTCTCCATCTCCCCCACATGATCTTCTTTTCTTTAAGAACACTATTCATAAGAGCTAGGGTTCCACACTAAGGAACCTTGTTCAAACATAATTACCTCTGTAAACACATGACTTCAAACACTGCCACATTGCCATGTTCTAGGGGTTAGCATTTCAAAACGTGATCTGGAGGACAACCCAACTTAGATAATAACAATCAGGCAGGCAGAAAAATTCTAGATATACTACAAGAATGAGAAATTTTAGTTTGACTACCATCTAATGCATTAACTGAAATTAGATCATAAATTGGACCAGTTGTAGCAAGAGTGTGTAGATCTTAAACATCAAACTAAAAGTTTTGGATTTTATTCTTCACTCAATGGAAATAGCACACATGAATTGGAGCGAAGTAGCCATGCAAGTAACTCAGTCACAGCAGTTACAGCAGCTGGAAGGCACACTCTCTCACCTTCCTTCCTGTTACCAATCTTCTGTTCCAACCGAAATTTAGAAGTTGTTAGAGATTATGAATATTAGAGCAGAACAATCAATTTAAAATGTCAAAACCTAGTTTCACACATAATGTGTTTTTCTATGTAAGATATTTCTGACTAACTCTCGAGTTTATATTTCTTCCCTTTCTTTTTATATGTTTAATGGTTTTCTTTAACTTATGAACACATGGGGCGGAGTTTGTAAGTTTCTAGACACCTGTCTAACATTTCGTCTATCTGTTAGTCCCAGGCCAGTTTCAATTGAGTGGATTTTCTACTCCTAGTGACACCTACATCCTGCCTGATGCTCTTGGATTGCTTAGCAGAGATTGTCAAATTTCCCTAGTAGGGGGCTGGCTGTGTTGTATGCTATAAATATTCTTGACCTTTATTCTGGGATTCAGTCAAATTATTTAAAAATGTTTTGCTTTGTGTTTATGAATTTTTTATGTGAGAGTGAAACAGTGTTCAGGACAGGCCTGATAATTACTTCCTACTCTGAGATAGGTCTTGTTTTATCTAGGTCCACCCATTTTGAGATTTTCCTGTTTGATTGTTAGCCATTAGCACTGTCTTCCTGCCTGCATGTGGGAGGAACACTTATCTCTCGTGCTTTCCAGCATTTTATTCCATGATTTGAGATTGCCTTAAACCTGCATACTGCTGACTATACAAGGACTCCTCTCAGCAAATCCTTTGGTTTCCTCCCACATTCCCACATTCAGAGTTCTCTCTTCTACTCTGCCCTGCAAACCCAAGGCACTTTGCTGTATCTAGAATTTCAGTGTTGTTTGCTTAATTCAGGGTTTGCTGTAGACCTCATCTCAGCTCCTTCAACTTCAAGACCTAGAAGCTGTCCCAGGGCACTGAGCCTGAATATGTGTAGATCTCACCCTGTTTGTTTTTAATTGCTCAGGACCCTCCATCCCTCATTTTCTAATGTCTAGTGCCTTGATCACTATTATTATGCATTTGAAGTATTTTGGCCTTTTTCAAATATGATAGTAAATCGGTCCCCATCCTTTAGATGATGGTCTAAAACACACATCAAAACTGAAGTTTTAATTTTAAAACATCGCTTTCCACATATAATTTAGGATGAAAGGGAGAAGCTGAAGTAAACATGTAAATGTTAAAATTCACATACACTTTAAACACATCATGATAAATCCTAAGTAATTAATTACATGACTAATATAAGAACACAAAGGAAGAGAAATTTACCAATTCTTTGTTCCAGCAACTTCTAGAATAAGAACTACAAATTACTTTACATTGATGACAGTGGGGCTTCTAGGATCCGGGGAATCTCTCTAGAGCAGTTATCTCCTAACTTGTGGGTTAAGACCTCTTTGTGGGTTTTCTAAGGCCATCAGAAAGTACAGATATTTACATTAAAATTACTAACAGTAGCAAAATTACAGTCATGAAGTAGCAGGGAAAATAGTTTTATGGTTGGGGGTCAGCACAAGGTGGTGAGCTGTTGGGGGTCAGCACAAGGTGGTGAGCTATATTATATAGTAGGTTGCTATATAAGGAAGGTGGAGTACTGCTGCCCTAGACCTCACCCTCTAAGTAGGGGGTCTTGTTTTCCTCTCCACAAATGCGTCTGATCACTGTTGTACCCTTATCTTTTTCCACGTAGTCTAACCATCAGTCTTAAAGCACAGGGCATTGCAGTACCACTTTACTTGTGATTTAATGATATTTACCTTTCTGTGGTAATGGGTGTTACTGAACAGACTTCTACTAGTATCTAGGGGAAGTCCATTTGTGGACCTGTCTCTCCTTAGCAGAGTCAGCATAAGAATTTAGTAGACATGCCTTCTGCATTTTGGAAGGATGGACTTTGCAGATTTAGTCATGAAGAATGAATGATATACTGATCTACTTTTAAAAGCAAACTATGTTGTAAAGTATTAAGGATTCTTGGTGTTTGAAATATTATTTTATTATATAAGTGAATATATCTAGTATATCTGAAAGATAGGTTTTTGAATGTTAGCATTTTTCATTTCTACATATTATTTACAACAAATGAAATGTCTCCTATACTTTTGTTCACTATTATCATGATAAATGTGTGACACATTTAATTGAAAAGCTTAAACATATCTCCATATTTAATATAACCTAGGGAGTCTCTGGGAGTAATTATATTTGGAATATAGGTCTGTGCTTCACTATTTTATCTTATTCAAATGGAACTATATTGAAATGGAACTGTTTTGTAGAATCACACATTTACAATTTCTGCTATCATGTCACATATGAATCATGTAAATTCATGGAAATATTAATTTCATAATTGCAATATAAAATATTGATGTAAAACATCTCAGGATATTTTTGGACCCATCATTTATAAGACATTGAAAGATGAACTTGCTGAGTTATAATGTAATTGGTAGATACTGATGTAAATAAAACTTATATATTTCATTTAAGTTCAGTAATACTTAAAATAACTTCAAAGTTTGTATATGAAAGATAACATTCATTGCTTTGTACAATAGAATCTTCAGCTTTTTTCTCTGTAAACTTTGTGTGTGGTGTCTTAGTGAAATAATATCCTAGAAGCCTTTGTCGTAATTTTATAATATCACTATTTTAAATATTCTGAAAGTATCGGTCTATTGTTTTAGTGTATAGGTGGTACTTGAAACTGAATAAAACACATATCCCTTATGTCTATGAGTGTGTATAATCCTTTCTTAATGGTGCTTTTAAATGTTATGTCATGGGCTGAGGTGTGAGGTCTGAGAGTAATCCTTTATGTACTTCCGAAATAGAAAAATAAAAATGAATGTACTCTGCTTGCTAATGCTCACACCTTTTCTCTTCCCACCCTGTCAGTCCTTGAAATGAATGATTGAACAGAATGGCCTAGGAAAAGGGGGCCTTTGCCCTTTTTGCCCCAGTTCACTGTGAAGATCTTAGAGCCTGCAGCAGTATCTGCTTTAGAAAAGAGAGAATTATTTAGAGAGTGAGTACATCCCATGATTGCCATAGAAGATTTCAGTGTTTGGTAGAGGCAAAAATAATGTTTTTAAATCCCCACTGGTATTTAAAGCTTAATGCTAACTGGAAGAAAAATAACCAGCTGTAACTTAAATGTGTGTGGGCTCAACAGGACCACACGTGCAGGAATTTGCATTTTCAAAACTGAGACAGTAGTTACTCAAACTGATAGAATAACCCATATCAAAATAGGTAAGTTTAACTTTTAAGCATACTAAATAATATTTGAGATGGATTATTATTATTAAAGTCAAAGATATTACTAATTTTTGCCAATTTCATGAATAAAAAATCAATTCTCTTTTTTTCCCTCAATACTTGTTTTTACTTCAGTTAATATTTTTGAAATGTTCTCATTCACCTTAAATGTTTTAGTATTTTACAAATTTCCCTTAAGTTAATGTAAGATTTCTAATGTCTGAATATATGAAAACATAATAGTAAAACTAGTTTTGGAGTTTCAAATATTGTGCATTAGGCATTAAATATTGTGGCAATCAATCTTGGTCATCCAGTTCCAAGACCTAAAGATATATGCATTTATAGACAGTCAAAAAATTAGGCTAGGCAAGACAATCTAACATAAAATTAGAGAGCAATTAAGCTAATTCTCTAGGAGCCCACAATATCAAATGAGAGGAATGAAAACTTCAAAAAAAAAACAACAAAAAAAACCCCGCACTTATCAAAAAGTCATCCTGAGATTTCAATTTCTGTAAATACTAACATGATTCCAAGAACATCTAAAACTCCCAGGCACACAGTTTAGAACTGAGTAAGAAGAAGAAGAATCATGAGTGTACAAAAGAAATACTTCATAAGAAAACATTAGATCTGTCCACGAGACACGAGTCTTTAAAGCTTTCAGAGTTCATTGCACAAATGCAGTAATTTAGCAGACAATGCCATAGAATTATTCTAAATCAACAAGAGGACATATCCAGCCATAGGGAATAGTTGGCTCTTTTACATAAGACCACATGCTCTCTAGTTGGAGGCACACTTATGTCTAGGCAGCAATAACTTTGCCTAGCTTGCTTAGGTTTCCTGTGTTTTATTTCACATATCGAAGAATAATATTTTCCACCCAAATTCTCTTTTGTAGCAGAGTTCTGAGTTACTTGCTAGTTGTCTGGACTAGACCCAACACTGCACAAAACAATGAACTATCAGCTTCAGAACACACAGGAATTAAAGTTTTATTGATAAAAGATTCTAACAGTCTGTTTTTGAAAAGATAGATATATTCTGAAATTCTTAGTTGGAGTCCATCAGAGGGCAGTGACCCCATCATACACCAGGATTACTGTACCTATAGCCATGGTCACAGACATAGCTAAAAAAAAAAATCCCATGACTCTTAATAATTTCTTAAAATTGTGTGTTTGCAGTGTTTCCCCAATGACACTGAGATCATTTGGCACATAAAGAGCCCAAAGCAAAGTTAAAAGCTAAATGAGAAAATCTTGAAACAGAGCATCCGCCTCTTCCTTCCACCCACCCTTCCTCCCTTCCCTCATCTTTTAAAAAAGACAGTCATACTCAGTTGCCTGGGTTGGCCTGGAACTTGCTTTACAAAGCAGACCAGCCAAGTATCACTCCTCTTGCCTGTGCCTCCTTAATGCTGCGAATATAGATGTGCACAACGTCCAATGTGTAGGTTATCTTCACTCGGCATTGGGTGATTTGAAATTTTTTAATGGAATGCTAAACCCAAAGAGACCATAAACGGAAAGATGAAGACCACACTGTTATGGAAAACCAGAAAATCAAGGCAGGAGCAAAGTAAACTGCTATATATTCCAACGCATTTACAGTGTTCCTCCTCATGATAATCAGCCACATTACACTGTTCTGTCTCAATTATTATTTTACATGGGATGTAGAACAGCAATGGCTCAAACTTGCTTTGCCATTACAGAGCTTATGCATCTCGAGAAGGTCTCTAAATGGGCTCTGCCAGATCTATGAATCTTGTACCATAAAACCTTATGATTTCTTTAAATAAATGAATCTGGGGTTAAAGAAAATCAAAGAATCTGTTGAAGGAATCTGGGAGGGAACAGTGTGGGGAGATGAATGAGAATTTCCTTAAGTTAAATAATTGTTAAAGAGTATCACTTGATACAATTAACAAATAACACTTTTTTGGACAAGTATAGAAGTAAATAGAATGAATTTGCAATCCCAGAACTCCAGAGCTGGACTCAATTGGGTTTCAAGTTTGAGTCTGTATATTGGGGTAGTGTCTAATATATATTTGGAATGCATACATGCAAATTAGACACACACACACACACACACCACTCCTAAATACATACATAAAACCTGTTCAGTCCATATAATGTTACTTGCATGGCTATGATTTTAAGGCTCAGATTGACTTCCTCCTTCTTACTGAGAAACTATCTCAATTTAATAATTGGTAATAGTTAAGTTCTTATACTAAAGATTATTATTTATATTCTATAACATTAAAGCTTTCATTTCTTTTATAAAATTAATTAAGTAGATAATTTTACATCGTGATTGCAGCTTCTCATTTCCCTTCCTCCAGTGCCCCTCTCCTTTCCCGACAACCCCTCCTACTTTTCTCCTCGGAGAAGGGAAGTCCTCTCATGGATATCCTACCTGTCTAAAGGCAGGGAACAGAGTCCTAGACAGCCCTGCTCCAGTTGTTAGGGGTCTCACATGAAGACCAAGCTGCATATCTATTACATATGCATGAGGGGCCTGCATCTGTCCCATGCATGCCCTTTGTTGGTGGTTCAGTCTCTGTGGGCCCAGGTTAGTTGATTCTGTAGGTTTTCTTATGGTATTTCTTATCTTGACCCATCTGGCTTCTTCAATCCTTCCTCCCCCTCTTCCAAAAAAATTCCCTGAGCTCTGCCTAATGTTTGTCTGCGGGTCTATGTATCTGTTTTCATCAGCTGTTGGGTGAAGCTTCTCAGAGGACAGTTATGGGAGGTTCCTGTCTGCAAGTATAGCAGAATATCATTAATAATGGGCTCTCTCTCATGCTATGGGTCCCAAGTTGGTCAGCTATTGGTTAGCCATTCTCTCAATTTCTGCGAATCTTTATCTATCTATGCACATCTTGAAGGCAGGACAAATTGTGGGTTGAAGGTTTTGTGGGTGGGTTGATTTTCCACCCCTTCATTGAAAGCCTTGCCTGGTGACAGGATGTGGCCATTTCAGGTTCCATACTCCCTATTGCTAGGAGTCTTAGCTATGAACATGATAGCTTATAGGTTCCTGGGAGTTTTGTTAATGACAAACATTACTAGTTAGCTAATATTGAACCAACACATAAAATAAAACTCAATCAGATGTAAACTCTTCCATCTTGTAAGACTTGTATTTATTTTCCTACACACTCAGCATCCTCTAGTGACACCCATCTGTATATCTTACTAGTCACTGCTAAAGTGACAGACAGGAGATCCTGAAAGACCTTGTCTCCTCCTTGCTAAAAGAGTACATCATACCATATCCTAACACATTTGGGCAGGCTATTTCTTTGAAATAATCTTTTCATTAGCGATTTTTCTTCCAAATCTGTCTCTTTTGTCCTTCATTTTGAGTCTTCTGCTCTGTCAAGCATCTAATTCTCCCACACAAGTTAGAGCAAATACTACTTTTGTTTTATTCCAAGTGGTATGGTGTTCTTATAGCGTGGATGTCATATAAGGCCAATAGTAAATATTTTCAGCTAATAGTAAGTATTTAAGTTTATTGGAAGAAATAATTTTATTAAATTAATGAAAAGATAAATTAGAAACTAAAAGATAAAATTATTCCAGTCATTTTTAGGTTAAAGACATATTCAAAATAAATATGTAAACATTTTGTATTTCTTATAACTTCTTATGCTATTCCTGCTTTATAACAATAACAGCATAAGAAAGCATGCAAGACAACTATGTATTATCCATGCTTTGGAAAGAAAATGTTTGGGAAACTTCAAAAAGTGTTACAGGACTATGATTACTTAATAAATAAACACATTGGTAATATTTCAGCTTAGATATTCTGATTATAGCTCATAGATTATTTCACTATATTGATGACCTGAAATTTTCCATGTCTAAGTAAATAAAAATTTAGTTTAGTATTAGGCTCTAGTAGATGCATATTTACTCATTTAAAAGTTATATGTAAGCACAATTTAAACTCCATTATTCTCATTTGTATCTTATCTACCATGTGATGCTGAATAAAATATTTCAAATACAAACTTCTCATATAGTTCCTTCATATTGAACTTCCAAGAAAAAATATATTTACCAGCATAAAAGTATGTTATTTTCTTCTGTTTTGTACTTGTTCACTTTCTCTTTTTCTTGTGTCATTACATTTTTAGTAAATATATCTAACAACCAACATCTCATAAATATGATTTGAGAAAATATATTTTGTGAGCTAATTCCTAATTCCTCTTTCTCTAAATTGTTTAGTTCCAAAAGCTCATGTTGCTCTTTCTGGGTCTATGCGATCAAGAAAGGGTAGTTCTTGTGTCTGACCAGAACTAACAGCCTGGAAAGTTCATGTAGTGGTAAGTGAACATCCTCAAGCAACAGAAGGACAACAGAGCATTAGACAGCTGCTGTGGCTCTGTGCAGCCTCCTCTTTACAGCAAAAAGTGCTTACATGAGCAACTGTCCAAAGTGCTGAGCGAGGCCATTAGTGGAAAGCTTGAGTAGAGGAAAATGAATGTATTTCACTCCATTTGAGCTAAGAAAGGTTTGGTGCTTCAGTGATGTAAATTGGACTCCATTATCACTTAGCTATTCTTCTGGAATCCCATACCCAGTGAATAGTCCTTTTAGCTCAGACTCTAAATAGAGAATGTTATAATAGTTTGTGGTCATTTACAGGAGCTAATAAGAGTCCTAATGACTGTATGTAAAGTTTAGGAAAACCCACTTCTCACCTTTGCTCACACTTGTTTAGCTTATGCTAAGTTTTAAAGGTATTTATGTAATGCTCATGCTAAGGTACAAAATTTTTCTTGGTATAATCCATAAATCACTCCTAATGTAATTATAGGCCTTAGGATTGTTTTTAGGTCTAATGCTGCTTTATAAGGCTGTCAACTCTTACCTTCACTGTCTTCAGTGAGCACTTAGCATGAGTTGAAGAATATGAGTTGTATTGTACAAGTGTTAATTATAATGTTGCACAGGATGATATAATGCATTTTCTAATTCTATGTGTATAAAAATATCACAATAGTAGATGAAACCCTTCAAAGCCAGATTGTATTATCTCCTTGCCTATATTATTAAATATATCAAAACAAGAACATCCTTTTTATTTCAGATTACATCATTACTAATAACTTTAGGTACGATTACAAATATTTTATTATAATATTTAAAATATTGTGTATATTTATATTTATTACTTTTAAGAAAGTAAAAGAAAAATCAGACTAATACATAATGCATTTCCCTCTGCATACATTACAAATTTATTTATTAAAATATTGCTACTCTAAAATCCCACTGTGAATGGGGAAAATAGTCAAAAATGGTATACAAAATACATAGAGAAGATAAACTTCATGGAATTCAGCTGTGAAACTAAGAGTGAGCTAAATAAAATAGATGAGGAAGGAAACCTTCAGAGAAAGACTCCATCCAGCTAGTCATTTTACTTATGATAAAAGGACTAAGGAATCTTTAACACCTGAAAAAGAAAAAAATGACAAAGTCAGCTGAATTGTTATTGCCAACTGATGGCTATTTCTCAAGGGAGAAGAGGTTTTCTTCAAGGCTGTATTCTCTTGAGCAACTACCTCTGCTGCCTCAGTAGATTGTCTTACACCTATGTACATGGGCAAGCTTCACTCAGTGCCCTTGGTGTATCTAAAATTATGAGCACATAAAATTGAGGGGAAAGTGGTGAGGGACTAGAAGAGGAATTTGAGGAGAAGAATAGTGGGTAGATTTGATTTAAACACATTAGATCAGGTATGAAATTCTCAAACAATAAAAAGAAATTGAGTATTAAACACAAAACAGTTCACTGTATTTTGGAGATTTTGGAAGCAACACCATTTGTTCCTTGTAGCTAGTCTTGGACTAAATTAAACTAAATTCTTCCCTTTTAATCTTTTCAAGTCATTACCAACTGTCTTTGAAAGTTCCATTATGGCACAATCAGAAGCAAATACAGTGTATATGATCCAAACAGTATTTTTCCCATAAAAAGCATGTTGTTAGATGGGAAAAAATAGAGACCCCCAGACAGACATTATACATAGAGATAGAAAGTCCTTAGAACTTACAGCCCTAAATGAGATGTCTCCATCAAATCCCTCCCCTTAACACTTTGGGAACTCCTCAGAAGAGGAGGCAGAAAGAGTCTAAGAGCCAGTGGAAATGAAATACCAAGAAAACAAGGCCTGCTAAATCAACATGAGCAAGGCCCATATGAACTCATGGATACTGAAGCAGCATACACAGGGCCTACACATATCTCATCACATCCTCTGCACTTATATTATGGCTCCCTGTTTACTGTGTTTATGGAATTCCTGATTGTGTAAACAAGTGGGTCTCGGATTCTTCTGCTTTCTCTTGGGTTCTTTTCCTTTGGTTGGTCTGTTTTGTCTGACTTAATATGATAGTTTTTGTTTTATCTTATATTTTATTTCATTATATTTTAAAGATATGAATGAAAGGTTGGATGAATGAATGAAAACCTAGCCACTAGGGTAAATATTGACAACTGAACTGTCGTTTATACTTCCTGGGTGAGGAAAAAATCAATTTCCTCCAATGGAATGACACTGGGTATATCAACAACTTAGGCAGATCTCACATTCAAGAGTGCCTGACTAACAAATAATGGACTCCATAGTTTTGTGTGTGTGCTGCTATTTGGTAACAGCATGGTGGGTTTTTTGGAGGAGGACAGAGAGATGGTAAAGTTGTATTTTGTATTCTAAGTTTGGGATGTTTTGTTGTATTAGGTTTTTAGTATGTTTATTGAGAAAACTTAAATTAGGGTAGATAGGGAGGAAGAAAGTATCTGTATAAACAAGGGAGATGGGAAGAATTTGATCAAATGTACTTAAATTTAAATATTGTTTTAAATAATAAAAATATAAAAAATAAAATTGAAAAATTAACAAAAAGAGAGACATATGCTGTTACTGCTTTTGGGGCTTGTGTGCTCACCACTACTGGCATTGTATTGGATATACCCCCCAGATCTCATCTTTTTTAGTCCATTGGTTCTCTTCAGTAATCTTTCTAAAGCAGTACATGCATTTCTGTTTTTATGAATATAGACAATCTTCAACATTTCTTTTCAATAACTCACCTGGATTCAATCTTTTAATCATTTACTTTTACATTCAAGTAATCCATCTTTTCATGAAATTCCTTTTCAACAACTATCTGCTCCTTTCTGTTTGTTCGTGAATTTTTAGCCAGGTTTACATTTAGAATTTTCTATGATTTAGGCATCTCACATTTAAATTTTATCTTCTTAGTTGACGTGTTAGAACAGAAACCTACCATACTTTAAAATTAATTCTAAATTTCTTCATACATATTAAATTTATCCATGGAGAATTTTCTGAAATTTTATCATGTTTATTTTGTTACAACCCGGAGACAAATTCAGTCATGAGATATGCCTTTTTATGACTGAAGATATTAGCAAATAAACACCTTAAAAACAACTATTAACACAATATCGCCAAGTATCACCATTATACATCTCTGGAAATTAGTCAAGTCATCGAATAATTGGAGAAGTGGTTTGCCTAAAAATTGCTGGATCTGGGGAAGAGCATTATGAATCTGTGACATCTGACCTGGGGCTGTTCAGAGTCATGTTTGCAAGGACTAAAGACTGTGAAAATCAGAAACCTTGGATTTTTTAATGTTGGATGACATCCTCATTCATCAGCATTTCTGGTTACAAGGTCTATGTGAACGCAAGCAAACAAGCAAGGGCCAACTATTGAACTCTATGAGGCTGAAATAACAGACATAATTAAGATGAATCATTTCTGCCTGAGGTTGCACATTATGCAACTGAAACTAATGTGATAAAACAAAATATTAGAAGACCCTTAAAAGTGACCTTGGAATGGTTTGCATCTATGTGCCTTCTAGTCTTAAAAATAGACTCAAAAAAGTTATGCACGGGGAACATTTCTTAAAAATTGAATGAGGTCCATTCAGAAATCAAAAATTAAACTGATTCTAAGGACCTAAGAATAGTCTTTGTGCAGTCCTTGAATAATCATCAATTTTTAATGATACAAGAGCATCTTTAAGAAAACCAAACTAAAAAAGAAAATAAAGAGTTTAAGGATGTCTGTCTGTCATTATATATTTATATAAATATGGCAGAAATTTTGCTGAAAATAAACTGGCAAATGAGAATACCACACCAAATAAAGGAAACTGTAAGAACACATAACTTTGAAGTTGAAAGTTATGCTAATTAAAGTTATATTAAAAGTTTAATAATTTTACCAAGAAATGGAACAGTCAAAGATTTTACAAATTTGTTGGAAAGTTTTAACAGCAAATCTCAAGTTGATAAATTAAAATTTTGACTTGTTGCAATGTACCTAGATACACAATTTTTGTTTTCTTTTGGAGGTTAATATAATTGTATCATCTCCCTCTCCTCTTTTCTCTCTGCAAATCCTCCCATATGCCCCCCTTGCTCTCTACAAAGTTAAAAAAAAAATTAATGCAGCCAGATAAAATGATTCGTTATAAAAGATAAACAAAGAAAAGAATCCATGCAATATCCTATTTATCGTTTGAATCAATAAAATCTAGAAGGCACAGGATGGCATATTTAAAATTCATAATCATAAAAGAACAAGCTTTTAAAGAATTTACATCCATAAAATATATTGTTACAGGATGAAATAAAGCAGAGACATCCCAAGTACATTGGGATATGTATGTACAATGATAGCATGCATGGCTAGTAGCAAATATTTGTGAAAATCCTTAGAGTTATCAAAAATAATACTCCTGTTACTAGAATCATTAAGAAGTAAAGGAAAGTCCATCCAGAGACAGCCTCACCTAGGGATCCATCCCATCTGCAGACATCAAACCCCAACACTATTGCTGATGCCAAGACACACTTGCTGGCAGGAGCTTGGTATGGCTGTCCCCTGAGAGGTTCTACCAGCACTTGACCAATACAGATGCAAATGCTCACAGCCAACTATCTGACTGAGCCTGGGGACCCCAATGGAAGAGTTAGGGGTAGGACTGAAGGAGCTGAAGGGGATTGCAACCCCATAGGAAGAACATTATCAACCAACCAGACCACCTAGAGCTCCCAGAGACTAAACCAGCAACCAAAGAGTATGCATAGAGGGATATATGACTCCAGATACAAATGTAGCAGAGGATGGCCTTATTTGACATCAATGAGAAGGAGGTCCTTGGTCCTGTGGAAGTTTGATGCCCCAGCTTAAGGGGATTCTAGAGCAGTGAGGAGGGAGTGGATGAATGGGTAAAGGAGCACCTTCATAGAATCAAAATGGAGGGGGAGAGGAGGGAGGAGATGGGGTGTTCTGGAGGGGTAACTTGGAAAGGGGATATAATTTGAAATGTAAATGAATAAAATGATTAATTAAAAAAAACCTAAAAATTAAAAAAAAATAATTTAACTACAATAAAAAAAAAAGTGTATACTATATATTGTTGTTTTAAACAAAATCCCAGTTGCTTGATTTTACCAATAAAGACTCAGAAGCCATATGTTGGAGTGAAAGCCTGCCAACCCAGAGAGGCAGAGATAGCAGCTAGCTGACCTTCCTCCTCTGCAAACTCCCAAAAGAAAGCTCTTATTCTCCAAAGTGTCTCAAAACCTCTTCAAACTCTAACATCTCTCCCTTCTACTTTTTTGTGTGTCTCTCTATCCATCTTCCTGACTCCCTCTTACTCTCTATGGGTTTTTTCCCACGTTCACTACCTTTCAACTGGTTGCTTGCTCCACCTCTTGACATATAGTTGACTTTATTTAGTCCTGGTTACAATTAGTGGAAGCTTCTGATTTAAAGGTATGTGCTAGGGCTGAGCCATACCACAACTAGAATCAGGGTTTTCCAGTAAATAACACAATCTCAGGATTCACAGTTTTGTCAAATATCCTGCAACAATAAATATTAACCTCAGAATAATAAAACTTACAAATACATAATTGTCATTTTTAACTTTTGAGAATAGCATATTTTATTAGCAATGATAATACTGGAGCGTGTTTATAGAACACATGGTTCTCAAACATCTTTTTAATCTCTGGTGTAAGCAGTAGAAATGTTTTCAGGATATATAATAAACAATAAAAAAAAATTAAAATTATACATAGAATATTTCTTTATCCCTGGAAGAGCCAAAATGAGGTAAATATTAAATAATGTAAATATTAAAGTAGCAAATGAAAATATAGTAAAAACATTGTGGTGTGGATCAGAGGCAGAGTGCTTATCAAACATACAAAATTCTGGGTTAAATTTCTACCACTTTTAAAATAAAAGCAAAATAAAATACCCAGATGCAAATTTTATATTGTGGTATATGTTTGTAATTTCTGCCCTTGGTGTGGTAAATGAAGAGAAATAAGAACCCTCAACCATATAGCTAATTTTAAGTCTGTCTGTGCTTCCTGGCACCCTGAATCAAAGGAAAAAAAGACTGGAAAGAAAAAAGAAAAAAGAAAAAAGTAGAAAAAAGATAAAGGGGAAAAGGAGACAATGAACAGAAAAAAATATGATTATGTATATATTATATTAAGTTAAATATTCTACATACTATTGGCAAATGACAGAGACTATTCTTATGTGGTATGAAAATACATATTCATATGTGTATATATATGTATGTGTATATACAAGTGTATAATTATATATGTATACTAATTAAATCTTAATAAAAATAAAGTACTTATGTGAAAATCAGATAAAATATGCATTAGAAAAATTATTTTTATTAGGTCAAAGAGTATTTCATGATAAAAAGTCTCTTAAATATATTAATTTAAAAAATTATGTAATGATCATGAGAATTCCTAAAACATCTATATGTCTATCATCTCTCTTCTCTCTATTTGTCTGTCTATCTATCTATCTATCTACCTATCTGTCTGTCTATCCTATCTATCCCCTCTCTCCCCATCATCTATTATCCATCTATCTACTGATCAAAAGAATCAACAAAAATATCATCTATCTAATAAAGATACATACATAATTATATCTAATATATATTCTAGCCAGTGACCAAGAGAATTATCAAATCCAGGAAACAAAACTTTGAGAATTGAACAAATACAAAATTAATCAATTATGTTGGGACATTGCAATACCTTTTTAAACTTGACATATTCGACGTTATAGTAACAAGTCCATGCTATATTTGACTTTCTTAGCTAATACATTTGACCAGAACAGAATTAAATTAGGAATCTATGACAAAAACAATTAAGGAACATTTTTAAATACATGGAACTATAATCAAAGAAGATACCTTCAGGGAAAATGGGAAAATTTTTAGCACTGAAAAGTGCCAAAATTATGCATCTCAGAAAATATTAGATTCTATTTAGTTTATTTTAAATGAAAATGTGCATATGAAAATTATAGCAGAAAATAAAATGAAAACAATGTTTAACCGTGTAGGTCACAAAGTCAGAAAAGTAAGACACTACAACTAAATAAAATAAATTAATGAATTTAAGAGTAGAAAATGAAATTATAACAGGAAAAAATCAATGAAATAAAACTAATTACTTAACAGGACAGCACAGAGTATTTTTATCCAAATAAAAGCAGAGATGTTGCAATGGATAATCACAAATTAATTTGAATAAACTGCTACAACCAGAAAGAAATGTTCAAAGTAAGATAGAAATAAACTCAAGGAGCACGTAATACAAAGAGTGGCAACTATCAAATATTACTTAAAAAGCTAAAGGAAAATTACTTTAATGCAGAAAATTGGTTTAAGTTCATGTGTTGAAATATGTATTCTTGCCAAGGTATTCATTCCAATTAAGTTAAAAATTCCTTATAAATTTTATCAAACTTCTGTGATGGGATGTGATATGGTGTGGTGCAGTGAGGTACAGTATGGGCTCTCTCTCTCTCTTTGTTAAACTCCAAGTAATCAAAATAATCTTGGAAAAAATTGGTGAATGTACCATGAATCGATATCAATATATCCCATACTATAGAAATAAGAGTGTTTTTCAAGGCAGAATTTTCATAGACATTATGGAACAGACTCTAAATCACAGAAGGAGAGTTTACTTATAATTATTTATATTTTTGGCAATAATGAATGAGTTTCTTGGCCTACTCGTATATGAGTCTGGAACAAATCATTAACTGCCTCAAAGCAAAAGAGAACAATATTACATCACAGTATATAGTACTTTTAAATGAATAACAGAACTAAGTCTCAGAACAGATAAACTCAACTTTGCCAAAATTGAAAGCATTTTACTTTGGAACAATATTAGTAAAGAAATAATATGATGATGTGGCGGGAGACCTCTGCCTGGGCCACCAGGGCTCCATAGCCAAAGAGCGCTGGGAGAAAGCTACCCTCCCAGGAGTGGGGACAAGACTGATTGCTCAGAGGGACCCACCTGGAATACCCAGGTCACAAGCACTGAGGAACAGGCATCTGGTTTCTATCAGTGGCTGGAGAGCAGATCCTGTGACACAGGGCTCCATACTCAAATAGTGCCAGGAGAGAGCTGGTATAACAGGAATGCTGACATATCTTTAAGCACAGGGAAGACCACCACTTCGTTTCAAATTCACTGGACCAAGAGGGACCCTAGCAGAGCCATCAGGACACAGGAAACATGGAAAAGCTGGGGATTAGATCCTTCTTGTATCTGTCTGCACTCCAGAGCTGACCCTGCACCACAACTATCCAAACCAAAATTCCTCTCAGAGAGAACTGGTCCCCAAGGAGTATTGACACCTAGGCTTGAAGGAAAGACAAGCCAAGGTCAGAGAGAGTAAGACCAGCTAACTCCAGAGATAACCAGATGGCAAAAGGCAAGGGCAAGAACACAAGAAACAGAAACCAAAACTACTTGGCATCATCAGAACCCAGGTCTCCCACCACAGCAAGCCCTGGATACTCCAACACACCAGAAAAGGAAGACTCAGACTTAAAATCACATCTCAAGAGGATGATAGATTTTCAGAAGGAAATAAATAACTCCCTTAAAGAAATACAAGAGAACACAGGTAAACGATTGGAAGCCCTTAAAGAGGACACACAAAATTCCCTTAAAGAATTACAGGAAAACACAAACAAACAAATGAACAAAAATATTTAGGAATAAAAAACAGAAATAGAAGCAATAAAGAAATCACAAAGGGAGACAACCCTGGAACCTAGAGAATCTAGGAAAGAAATCAGGAGTCATAGATGCAAGTATCACCAACAGAATACAAGAGATGGAAGAGAGAATCTCGGTGCAGAAGATACCATAGAAAACATGGACACAACAGTCAAAGAAAACACAAAATGTATAAAGCACCTAACCCAAAACATCCAGGATATCCAGGATACAATGAGAAGACAGAACCTGAGGATAATAGGTATAGAAGAGAGTGAAGATTCTCAACTTAAGGGACCAGTCAGTATCTTCGAGAAAATTATAGAAGAAAACTTCCCTAACCTAAAGAAAGAGATGAACATAAATATAAAAGAAGCCTACAGAACTCCAAATAGACTGGACCAGAAAAGAAATTCCTCTTGTCACATTATAGCCAAAACAAGGAAGGAATATTAAAAGCAGTAAGGGAAAAAGGGCAAGTAAAATATAAAGGCAGATCTATCAGAATTACACCAATTTCTCACCAGAGACTGAAAGCTAGAAGATCCTGGGAAGATCTCATATAGACTCTAAGAGAACACAAATGCCAGCCCAGGCTGCTATATCCAGCAAAGCTCTCAATAATCATACATGGTGAAACCAAAATAGTTTATGATAAATCCAAATTAGCACAGTATGTTTCCACAAACCCAGCCCTACAAAGAATAATACATGGATAACGTCAACTCAAGGAGGGAAACTACACACAAGAAAAAGCATGAAAGTAATCTTTCAACAAACTCAAAAGAAGATAGCCACACAAACATAAACAACATCAAAAATAACAGGAAGCAACAATCACTATTCTTTAATATCTCTTAACATCAATGGTCTCAATTCACAAATAAAAAGACATAAACTGACAGACTGGATCCATAAGCAAGACCCAGCATTTTGCTGCATCCAGGAAACATACCTCCATGTTAAAGACAAACACTACCTCAGAGTAAAGGGCTGGAAAACAATGTTCGAGGCAAATGGCCCCAAGAAACAGGCTGGAGTAGCAATTCTAATATTGGATAAAATCGATTTTCAACCAAAAGTCATTAAAAAAAGATAAGGAAGGACACTTCATACTCATCAAAGGAAAAATCTACCAAGAAGAACTCTCAATTCTGAATATCTATGCCCCAAATGCAAGAGCTTCCACATTCATAAATGAAACTTTACTAAAACTCAAAGCACACATTGCACCTCACACAATAATAGTGGGAGACTTCAACACCACACTATCAATGGACAGATCTTGGAAACACAAACTAAACAGGGACAGTGAAACTAACAGATGTTATGAACCAAATGGTTTTAACAGTTATCTATAGAACATTTCATCTTACATCAAAAGAATATACCTTCTTCTCCACACCTCATGGTACCTTCTCCAAAGTTGATCATATAATAGGTCACAAAACAAACCTCAACAGATATAAGAAGATTGAAATAATTCCATGCCTTCTATAAGATCACTACAGAATAATGCTGGTCTTCAATGGCAACAACAACAACAGAGAGCCCACATATACATGGAAGCTGAACAACGCTTTACTCAATGATAACTTGGTCAAAGAAGAAATAAAGAAAGAAATTAAAGACTTCCTAGAATTTAATTAAAATGAAAGTATAACACACCCAAATCTATGGCACACAATGAAAGCGGTGTTAAGAGGAAAACTCATAGCTCTAAATGCCTCCAAAAAGAAACTGGAGATAGCATATACTAGCAGCTTAACAGCATACCTGAAAGTTCTAGAACAAAAAGAAGCTAATACACTCAAGAGGAGTAGAAGGCAGGAAATAATCAAATTAAGGGCTGAAATCAACCAAGTAGAAACTAAAAGGACTATGTAAAGAATCAACAAAACCAGGAGCTGGTTCTTTGAGAAAATCAACAAGATAGATAAACCCTTAGCCAGACTAACCAGAGGGTACAGAGACAGTATGCAAATTAACAAAATTAGAAATGAAAAGGGAGATATAGCAACAGATTCTGAGGAAATTCAAAAAAGCATCAGATCCTACTACAAAAGCCTATATGCAACAAAATTGGAAAATCTGGAGGAAATGGACAAGTTTCTAGACAGATACTAATTACCAAAGTTAAGTCAGGATCAGATAAACCATCCAAACAATCCCATAACCCCTAAAGAAATAGAAGAAATCATTAAAAGTCTCCCAACCAAAAGAAGCCCAGGACCAGATGGATTCAGAGCAGAATTCTATCAGACCTTCAAAGAGGACATAATACCAAAAGAGGACATAATACCAATACTCTTCAATCTATTCCACAAAATAGAAACAGAAGGAACACTACTCAATTCATTCTATGAAGCCACAGTTACAATAATACGAAAACCTCACAAAGACCCAACAATAAAAGAAAACTTCAGACCAATTTCCCTTATGAATATCAATGCAAAAATACTCAATAAAATTCACACAAACAGAATGAAAAACACATCAATTTGATCATTCACCATGATCAAGTAGGCTTCATTCCAGGGACTCCAAGATGTTTAAATAACTGGAAATCCATCAATGTAATAAACTACATAAACAAACTCAGAGAAAAAAACCACATGGTCATTTCATTAGATGCTGAAAAATCATTTGACAAAATTCAACATCCCTCATGATAAAAGTCCTGGAAAGATCAGGACTTTGAGGACCATACCTAAACATAGTAAAAGCAATATACAGCAAACCAGTGGCCAACATCAAACTAAATGGAGAGAAACTCAAAGCAATCCCACTAAAGTCAGGAACTAGGCAAAGCTGCCCTCTCTCTCCCTATCTATTCAATATAGTACTTGAAGTTCTAGCTAGAGCAATTAGACAACAAAAGGAGGTCAAAGGGATACAAATTGGAAAGGAAGAAACCAAATTTCACAATTTGCAGATGATATGATGGTATACTTAAGTGACCCAAAAAACTCCACCAGAGATCTGCTATAGCTGATAAACACCTTCAGCAACGTGGCTGGATACAAAATTAACTCAAGCAAATCAGTAGCCTTCCTATACTCAAAGGATAAACAGGCTGAGAAAGAAACTAGGGAAATGACACCCTTCACAATCGTCACAAACAATATAAAATATCTTGGTGTGACTCTAACCAAACAAGTGAAAGATCTATATGACAAGAACTTCAAGTCTCTGAAGAAAGAAATTGAAGAAGACCAGAGAAGATGGAAAGATCTCCCATGCTCATGAATTGACAGGATTAATATAGTTAAAATGGCCATCCTGACGAAAGCAATCTACAGATTCAATGCAATCCCATCAAAATTCCAACTAAATTTTTCATAGGCTTAGAAAGAGCAATTCTCAAACTCATATGGAATAACAAATAACCCAAGATAGCAAAAGCTATTTTCAACAATAAAAGGACTTCTGAGGGAATCAGCCTCCCTGACTTCAAGCTGTACTACAGAGCAATAGTGATAAAAACTGCATGGTATTGGTACAGCCGACAGGCAGGTAGATCATTGGAATAGAACTGAAGCCCCAGAAATGAACCCACACACTTATGGTCACTTGATCTTTGACAAAGGAGCTAAAACCATACAGTGGAAAAACGACAGCATTTTCAACAAATGGTGCTGGATCAACTGGCGGTCTACATATAGAAGATTGCAAATTGATTCATTCCTATCTCCCTCTACAAAGCTCAAGTCCAAGTGGATCAAGGAGCTCCACATAAAACCAGATACACTGAATATAATAGAAGAGAAAGTGGGGGAAAGTCTTGTACACATGGGCACAGGGGGAAAAGTTCCCAAAGAGAACACCAATAATATATGCTCTAAGATCAAGAATCGACAAATGGGACCTCATGAAATTACAAAGATTCTGTAAGGCAAAGGACACTGTCAATAGGACAAAATGGCAACTGACAGATTGGGAAAAGATCTTTACCAATCCTATGTCTGATTGAGGGCTAATATCCAATGTATACAAAGAACTCAAGAAGTTAGACTCCAGAGATCCAAATAACCCTATCAAAAACTGGGGAACAGAGCTAAACAGAGGATTCTCAACTGAGAAAATTTGTAGGGCTGAGAAGCACCTAAAGAAATGTTCAACATCCTTAGTCATCAGGGAAATGCCAATCAAAACAACCCTGAGATTCCACCTCACACCAATCAGAATGGCTAAGATCAAAAACTCAGGTGACAGCAGATGTTGGCGAGGATGTGGAGAAAGAACGCTCCTCCATTGCTGGTGGGAATGCAACCTGATACAACCTCTCTGGAAATCAGTTTGGCTGATCCTCAGAAAAAATGAACATAATACTACCTGAGGACTCACCTATTCCACTCCTGGGCATATACCTAGAAGATGCTCCAACATGTAATAAAGACACATGTTCCACTATGTTCATAACAGCCATACTTATAATAGTCAGAAACTGGAAACAACCCAGATGTCCCTCAACAGAGGAATGGATACAGAAAATGTGGTACATTTACACAGTTGAATACTACTCAGCTATTAAAAACAATGACTTTGTGAAATTCGCAGACAAATGGATGGAACTTGAAAATATCTTCCTGAGTGAGGTAACATAGTCACAAAAGAATGAACACAGTATGTACTCACTCTTAAGTGGTTATTAGCCCAAAAGTTCGAAATACCCAAGAGTCACTTTGCAGCAACACTAGGGCTGAGTGTAAGGTCCCAGATGGAAGACTTGGAGAAGGGACTGAAGGAGTTGAGGGATTTGGCAGCCCCAGGGAGGGAGCAACAGTGGCAACTGGCCTGTCCCCTCAATACTCCCGGAGACTGAATCACCATCCAAAGAATACACATGGAGGGACCCATGGTACTGGCCACATATGAGGCAGAGTAGGGTCTTGTTAGACATCAGCGGGAGCAGAGTCCCTTGGGCCTGAGAGTGTTAGATCCTCCAGTATAGGAGAATGCCAAGGAAGGAAGATGAGAGTGGGTGGGTGGGTGGGTGGGGGAATACTCCCATAGTGGCAGAGAGAGGGGGAAAGAATGGGGAGGTTCCAGAAAGGAGATCTGGAAAGGGGAAAACATTTGAAATGTAAATAAAGTATGAAAAAAAAAAAGAAATGAGATGATGAACCATATGTTAAAAATAATGTTTTAGATTATATTCCTTGTAAAGAGTTTATATTAAGAATATACATATAATCTTTAAATCAAAGGGTAAGTAACTAAGCAAGACTTCAACATGGAGAATGTATATCTATGTGGAAGGTTCTCTGCTTCATAGATATCTTTATTTTTTAACAGCATACTTATAAGCATTGAAAACTGCATTAATATAGCTATACATTTAAATCTCCTTTGCACGTTCAATTTCATACAGATCTTATTTACTTCTACGTATTAGTATTGGGATACCAGATATAATTTTTTACTTTAAAAAAGTCACTTTATTCTAATTCACTCACAAATATAAACATTGCACAGATAAAGGAAGTCTGATAGAACTCAATATAACTACTATTAAGATTCTGCCCTGAAAAACATGCTTATTTCTGTTAATGTATGAGATATTTTGAAATTGATCATTGCTAAGTTCACTAATTTTTTTCCAAGATCATTCTGATTACTTGGAATTTAACATGCACACACAAACACATGTGTGCGCACACACACACACACACACACACACACACACACACACTTGACTAGACCAAATTTCTGTACATCTCAGTGAACATCTTTCTGTAGAGTAAAAATGACCATTGTAAACCCATGGCTTTGTCTATGGTTTAAACTTTCACCATCAATTACATTTTAATTCACTCATAACACTCACAGAAAGAAAAAGAATACTGTGGAGTTGAGATTAGAATACTGTTAACTTTATATTTCATTCATGACTATTGTGCTATATTGCCAACAGTCTGTCTTTCTTCGTGATTGAATATTACCCTCTGCTGGGACTCTAGAGTAAGGGAGTTGCATACAGGCTAATTTAGAGCAGTTGTACATTCTATTGATGACTCCAAATTTTTAAAGCACTGTATGCATTGACAGTAATAAAAGTAATAAGCAATATGCTAACTGGAAGAAACTTATTAAACAAATCTTATATTTTTAATAAAAGAAAATTTATCACCCAAACATGATTTCTTTTTAATAACATTTGAATTGATCAGTTTTAAATTAATTTTCAAATAGTTATAATAACATTGTCATTAATTAAATCATTTACTCATATTGGACATGAGAAATTCATGACTTTTTTCACTCTTTTACTATGTTTAAAGTAAATTTGTAACATAAAATGAGGAAAGCTTGAAATTGAGTTTGCAATCTTGAGATTTTTGGTTGATATATGTCCCTCACCTTTATTTTAATAGACATTTGATATCAATTTTAAAAGACCAACCTTCTGATATTAACAATATAGATTTGAATGTTTAAATCAAAATTAATCTTTAATTCACATAAAGTATTATATACAATAAAGTGTTGTCATGTCCTGTTTTAAAGCCTGTATGCAAAGTTTAATGTTTATGTTACATTACATAAATATATCTTCTGTTATATATTTACTGGGGAAATATGGAAAATCATTTCCTCTGTTTGTTCTAAAAGAATAGTTTACTACTATCTATACTCCTTCGTGATAGCACTCTGAAATTTGCTGCTTCTGTGTATAGCAAAGAACATCCATTGATCAGCCTCTGGCAGTTTTCCCGGTCATCAGTTTTGTCCAGCCTTCGGTAACTACCATTCAGCTTACAGCTTCTATCAGACCAACTTTTGTATATTCTACATCTCAATGAGATCATGCAGTAATTCTATTCTTGTGCCTGGCTTATTTCATTTAATATAATGACTTCCAGTCCATCCTTTATCAGAGCTAACAGGATTTCATTCTTTCTATGACTAAATAAGAATTCCTTATGTATATGTATTACATTTTCTTAAACCACTCAGCAGTTGATAGACCACACAGGTTTTTTGCATTTTTCTTCGCTGTTGTAAATTAAGCATAGGAATATAGATACCTCCTTGATATGCTGGCTTTCTTTCATTTGAATATATATCCGGAAGTGGGCCTGTTGTATCATATGGCAGTTTAATTTATAATTTTTCAGGGAACTTCCTATTTTGTTCTTTGTAGTGTCATGAGTTTGTTCTTTAATTTATTATTTTTATTTCTAGTCTAGTCTAGAGAATGTGGATGTTTTGTCTTTATTTATACCCTCCCTGCCAATTGTTATCTTCATCGTTTTTGGTAATAGCCATCGATGTGGCTATTACCAAATAGTTACCAATAGTTGTGAAGTGATACAACCCTGCAGTTTTAACTGTATATCTTTGATGTTTAATATTGGTAAACATTTCTCATTTGCATGTTGGTCATTTCAGTGTCTTGAAATATTAATTTAGATCTATTTTAGAGTAGATCTTTTGGTAGTGTGATAAATATCAATTTATTTTGCAAGTAATTTCTGGTGCATGAAAATTGAGTGGAAAGGTTTCTATGTGAATACCCTACACCGTTTCCTGTTGTCTTGGCATCTTGCACTGGTGTGACATAGTTGTATATTTCTAGTCAATGTTTATAAGCCATTCTCTTATAGCCAGTTTACACTAATGTGAATTTCGTTCTACACATTTCTGAATGCTCTGCTTGATGCATAGTGTTGTATGTTCAAGATTAAGCTAAAATGAGAATAGTTTCAACTCTACGGATTTCTCCCTTGCTTATTAACTGTATCCCTATCTGTATTCTAATTACTGTCTACATAATTTTGCAGTTTCAAGGATGCCATGCTTTGAAGTTGCAAATGAATAACTTTCTCAAATGCTTTTACTTTTCTTCTCTCCACTTTCCATTATGCAGTTACACTTCTGCCAAGCATTTTTATAGCTTCAAAGCACATTTATTTTCATCCCTGAATAATATTTCATTGTTTAGATTACCAACATTTGTTTATTCACTCTTCTGGTAAAGAACATCTTGGTTTCTTCCATTTGGGCAATTATGAATAAAGCTGATATGGACATTTGCGCACAGTTTTGAATGTTAATGGACACAAATTTTCAAGTCATTTGGAAAACTTTCAAGCAGTGTGTTTTCTTGATCATATGGCAAGACTATGTTTTGTTTTGTTAAATCTACCAGACTGTTTCCCACTAGACTCTGCTCTGAAATGGATGTACCATTTTGGATTCCCAGTAAACATCACTCCTCACTTTTGCCATCATTTGACACTGTCAATACTTTAGCCAATTCAGTAAGTTTGTCATGACATCTTAACTGTTTTGTTTTTTTTTCAAGTTTCCAGTTCCCTAATAATGTACAGTGTTGGGTATCTCATCAAATGCTCATTTGACATCTCTATATTATTTCTGGTGAGAATATTCTCATCAATATATTTTTATAACAAATGTTATTTCATGACTCATTTAAGAATTCCTAATGTTTTCAAAGTTTAATGATTTGATTGTGATTCTTAAATTGTTTTTAGAACTATTTTTCTTAAAATATTATAATTATTAGTACTGACCAAATTAATTTATAACTGTAGGTTGAAATATATTGATTTGAATTCTAGAATAAATTATCTTTATTCTACTGTAATTTAGCAGAAATGAACTTCGTATTGTAAAATAATGTTGTCAGTGAACTTTAATTGTGTTTTCACAGACAATATAATCAATTTGATTTTCCCATTGACTTGAAAAATACAGTTGTTTAATTCATAAATGACAGAACAGTTCAGGATAGTCAGAAGAGATATTTGCCCCATCATTTAGAGTGTTTAATAATAGCAATCAACGATGTCACAAAACTTACAGTTGTATTTTGTACTTTCCAAATATTAACAAAAATTCAATTGCACAGTGTTTATATTATTAGTAGTTCATCAGAATATAAACTTAAATAATTTCCATGTAATATTGACTCAGAATTAGCCAGGAGAATGTTATAGATATTAATGATAAATAATCGATGATTATATTTAGATGTGTTATTAGGCAATTGCCAGTCTGCATAACAAAGAAATTTAACTACTGATTTTCTATATAGAGAAAGATGTTTTTTGCTTTATAAATAATTTAAAAATAATTTTATAATAAAGCTAATGAAATAAAAATTAATGATTTTATGTTATGCTATCTACTGATTTGAAAATTAATTTGTTATGAAAATTTTGTTGATCACATATTATTTTACAATTATCAAAGTATTTTTTAATATTGACAAAATAGCTATTCCTTTAATACCACAAAATGTGTATTGATGGATGTACTAACCATCTATCCTCAGAACTGCCTTAAATGTGTGGTACCCAACTTGACATCATGACTCATTTATGTTAATGTCTAATTTTATTCATATACCATTCATATGTACCTTAATTAGGTACAAATGTAACTTAATTAGGTACATTTGACCTCAGTCTTTCTTTTTTAAAAAAGATATGCACAGATTATTTTTCTCTTTCCAGAAGAATTTATTTATTTTTAATTTTAAAACGTATTTATTTATTTTTTTAATCCTTTTTTACAGTCCTGACTTCACCCCCCTCCAGATCTGTGCCCATTCTGTACCTCCTTCTCTACCCCCAGGCCCCACCCACATCTCCAAGAGGACTTCACCACCACCCCACACCCAACCCACCAGCCCTCCCCAGTCCCTGAGGCCTCAAGTCTCTCCAGGGTTAGGTTCACCTTCTTTCACTGAGGCCAGCCCAGGCAGTCCTCTGCTGTATATGTTTGGGGGCCTCATATCAGTTGGTGTACACAGCCTGGTTGCTGGCTCAGGGTCTGAAAGATCTTGAAGGGTCCAGGTCAGTTGAGACTGCTGGTCTTCCCATGGGGTCACTTACCTTCCTCCTCAGCTTCCAGCTTTTCCCCAATTCAACCACAGGGGTCTTTGACTTCAGTCCATTGGTTGAGTGTAGTATCTGCATCTGACTCTTTCAGCTGCTTGTTGGGCCACTCAGAGAGCAGCCATGCTAGACTCTTGTCTGCAAGCACACCACTGAATCAGTAACAGTGTCAGGGCCCCAGGGCCTCCCCTTGAGCTGGATCTCAATTTGGGCCTGTCACTAGACTTCCTTTCTCTCATGCTCTTCTCCATTTTTGTCCCTGCAATTCTTTAGACAGGAACAATTCTGGGTCAGAGCTTTTGACTATGGGATGGGATGGCAACCCCATCTCTCCACTTGATGTCCTGTCTCTCCACTGAAGGTGTACTCTATAATTTCCCCCTCCCCACTGTAGAGTACTTCATCCAACTCTCACTCCCAGGTCTCTAGGAGTCATTCTAGAGGGCCCCCTCCTATCTCCCAAGGTTGCCTGTTTCCATTCTTTCTGCTGGCCCTCAGGGCTTCAGCCCTGGTCCCCCCAATACCTGATCACAATCCCCTTCCCCTCCCTGTCCCCTTTCCCACCCAGGTCCCCCCATAACTGCTTTCTTCTCCCTCCCAAATGGGATTAAGGCATCCTTACTTGGGTCCTTCGACTTGTTACCCTCCTTGAGTCCTGTGGGTTGTGTCCTGGGTATTCTGTGTTTTTTGGCTAATATCCATGTATTAGTGAGTACATTCAATGTGTGTTCATTTGGGTCTGAGTTACTGTACTGGCTGGTTTTATGTCAACTTGACACAAGCTGGGGTTATCACAGAGAAAGGAGCTTCAGTTGAGAAAATGCCTTCATGAGATCCAGCTGTAAGGCATTTTCTCAATTAGTAATCAAGCGGAGAGGGCTCCTTGTGGGTGGGGCCATCCCTGGGCTGGTAGTCTTGGGTTCTATAAGAGAGCAAGCTGAGCAAGCCAGGGGAAGCAAGCCAGTAAGGAACATCCCTGCATGGCCTCTGCATTCCTGCTTCCTGACCTGCTTGAGTTCCAGTCCTGCCTTCCTTTAGTGATGAACAGCAATGTGGAAGAGTAAGCTGAATAAACCCTTTTCTCCCCAACTTGCATCTTGGTCATGATGTTGGTGCAGGAATAGAAACCCTGACTAAGACAGTTACCTCACTCAGGATGATGTTTTCTAGTTACATTCATTTGCCTGCAAAACTCAGGATTTCCTGTTCATGATAGCTATGTAGCATTCCATTTTGTATCCATTCTTTTACGGTGGGACATGTGTGTTGTTTCCAGCTTCTGGATATCACAAATAAGGCTGCTATGAACATGTGCCCCTGTGGCATGGTGGGACATCTTTTGGATATAAGCCCAAGAGTGGTATAGCTGGTTCTTTAAATAGAACTATTTCCAATTTTCTAAGGAAGTGCCAAGTTTGCAATCCCACCAGCAATGGAGGAGTGTTCCTCTTTCTCTACATCCTTGCCAGCATATGCTGTCATCTGAGTTTTTGATCTTTTCCATTCTGATTGGTGTTAAATGGAATCTCAGGGTCGATTTAATTTACATTTCCCTGATCACTAAGGACTTTGAATGTTTCTTTAAGTACTTCTCAGCTCTTCAAGATTCCTCGGTTGTGAATTCTCTGTTTAGTTCTATACCCCATTTTTTGATTGGGTTGTTTGGTTTTTTTCATGGTTAGCTTCTTGAGTTCTTTAAATATTTTGATGTGGATTTAGTGAAGATTTTTTTCCCAATCTGTAGGTTGCTGGTTTGTCCTACTGACTATGCCCTTTGTTTTACATAAGCTTTCCAGCTTTCTGAGGTTCCATTTATCAATTCTTGATCTTAGAGCATGAGCCATTGAAGTTCTGTTTAGGAAATTCCCCCTGTGCCAATGAGTTCAAGACTTTTTCTACTTCCTCTTCTATTAGATTCAGTATATCTGGTTTTATTTTGAGGTCCTTGATCCACTTGGACTCGAGCTTTGTGCAAGGTAACAAATATGGGTCTGTTTTCCCTTTTCTACACACAAAGAGCCAGTTAGACCCCCACCATTTATTGAAGATGTTTTCTTTTTTTCCATTGTATATTTTTTGGCTTCTTTGTCAAATATCAAGTGTCTGTAAGGGTGTGGTTTTATTTCTGGGTCTTCAATTCTATTCCATTGATCAGCCTGTCTGTCTCTGTACCAATACCATGCACCTGGGCATTCAATCTTTCGGGAACTGAATTGAATTGAGACAGGATTAGAACCGGTAACTTAACAGTATACCAATAGTGCAGGCACTAAGACTGGCAGTTAATAAATGGACTCTCCTGAAATTGAAAATGTCTCTATGGCAAAGGACACTATCACTCATGCAAAGCATCAGCCTACATACACAATGAAAAAAGGTTTTTTGATCAACTGTACATCTGATAGAGGGCTAATATCTAAAAAATAAAATTAACTCAAAATACTAGATAGCAAGAAAACAAATTATCCATTTAAAAGTGGGTTGCAGATCTAAACAGAGAATTCTCAAAAGAGGTAACTCAAATGAATGAGAAATCCTTAAATGTTCAGCATCCTTTCTCATCAGGGAAGTGCAAATCAAAACTACTTGACCTCATCTTTTAAAGCTCAGATTTTGTTAAATAGCTCTTGGTAACCTGGAATTGGTGATGTGCACTTGCACTGCTTTGAATTTGAGTGTTGGGCCCCATTTTGGCCCTGGTTTGGGCCTTGAGGACAAACCCGAGTCTGGCTTGAGTTTCTGCAGCCTTGTGTGACAGCCTAAGCCTGGCTCAAATTTTGAGACCTGTCTCAGTTACTTCTGTATCTTGTGACTCAGCAAGACCAGTTTGGCCCTGCCTCTACCCTGCCCTTTCTGATGTGAAGCTTTGCCATTGCCCTATCAGTTACCCCTTACCCTCTGTCACCCTTCCCTACCTCCTACGTTATCTCTTCCATACATCCGTGCCCACCTCCTTGTCTTCTCTATATAAGTGCCAGGAGAGAGCTGGTATAACAGGAATGCTGACATATCTTTAAGCACAGGCAAGACCATCACTTCTTTTCAAAATCACTGGACCAAGAGGGACCCTTGCAGAGACATCAAGACACAGGAAACAAGGGAAAGCTGGGGATTAGATCCTTCTGGTTTCTGTTTGCACCCCAGAGCTGACCATAGTCAGAGAGAGTAGGACCAGCTAACACCAGAGATAACAAGATGGCGAAAGGCAAGGGCAGCAACACAAGGAACAGAAACCAAGGCTACTTGGCATCATCAGAACCCAGCTCTCCCACCACAGCAAGCCCTGGATACCCCAATACACCAGAAAAGCAAGACTCAGATTTAAAATCACATCTCATGATGATGATAGAAGATTTTAAGAAGGAAATAAATAACTCCCTTAAAGAAATACAAGAGAGTAGGAGAATGCCAAGGAGGGAAAACAAGAGTGGATGGGTGGGGGAATACCACCATAGTGGCAGGGGGAGGGAGTAGGGAATGGGGAAGTTCCAAAGGGGAGATCTGGAAAGGGGGAAACATTTGAAATGTAAATAAAGTATGAAAATAAATAAATAAATAAATAAATAAATAAATACAGTATGGAAGAAATTTCACTAGACAGATTTTCAGAAAAAGAAAAAAAAATTTACAAGAGAACACTTCCCTAACCTAAAAAAAGAGATGAACATAAATATACAAGAAGCCTACA